>MCJB01039120.1:50796-74065 GCA_002018475.1 Nicotiana obtusifolia | reverse complement strand
GGGTATTTACCGGAGCAGATCCAAACGAGGATCCCTAAAAAATTTCTAGATCAGATGCACTAGACCTTATGAGTTATGCATGCCACTCATACTGAGTCTGTAGATCTTGCCTCTTACATTATGTGGGATATTGCTATGACTTTGTATGAAACTTGGGAATGATCTAGGGGACCTCTTGCTCTACCAGCAGGATGGAGGATTTTTCTGAGGCATTCTTGCAGCAGCATTTACCCGTTGATCTCCGCCGAGCAAGACAAGATAGATTCTTACAGTTGGAGCAAGATAATATGAGTGTCCGGGAGTATAACGTGCAATTTAACTCCTTGGCTAGGCATGCTCCTTAGGTTGTGGATGAAATGAGTGACCGAGTACATCGATTTGTGGGCAGTTTGGGATTGTGGATATTTCTCATATTCAAGCTTATGTGTAGAACTTAGAGTATCTCAAGAGGCTACAACGATCTGCTCAAGAACATGACCAAGGCCAATCTAAGAGAGCCCGGTCCACGGGTGACACGGGAGAGTTTCGAGATGGGTTTAAACCTCTATTTTCTAATCATTAATCTTATCCCGTGGCTAACGTACCATCACAGTCCCAGGTCCAGCATCGATAACGGACCCCTTATTTTGGTCAGGGCCAAAAATCATGGGGATAGAGCTCACAAAATAGTGGGGATTCTAGTAAGATGAGGCTCCCGGTACCGCATTGTGGCCAATGTGGTAGAAATCATTTTGCGCATTTTGTGCTACTTTTATGGGCAGCCCGTTCATGTCATGCGCTTTTGCCCAGTGAGAAATATGGGTCGCATGATGCCGCCAACAGGATTTGCGGCAGTTTCTTCATCATCAATGCATCCTCGTGAGCAAGGTATGCAACCACCGATGAGGAGAGGTAGAGGTATAGGTGAAGTGACTAGCTCGGGAGGACAACATAACTGCATTTATGCATTGTCAGGCCGACAGAATCTAGAGTCATCACCAAATGTGGTCATAGGTATATTATCCGTATTTTCCATTAATGTACTTTGGTATATCTACGTTCTACCTTTATATTACTCTATTCGTTGCTCGTAAATGTGGTAAGGAACCTAAATTGTTACAACAACAGTTTGAAGTGGCCACAACCGTGGGCGAGTTCGTGGTAGTTAGGCAGGTATATCAAGGTTATGATATGATGCTTTACGATCACCATGCGCTAGCTGATTTGAATGAATTAGAAATGGTAGAATTTGATGTTATTATGGGCATGGATTGGCTAGCTTCTTTTTATGCCACTGTAGATTGTTGGAAGAAAGTTGTTCGCTTTAACTTTCCAGGAGAGCCCGTTATTGAATGGAAAGGTAATGTTGCAGTGCCAAAAGAGAAGTTTATTTCATACCTTAAGTCTTAAAAGATAATCTCAAAAGGTTGTATTTATCATTTGGTGCGAGTGCAGGATGCGGAGGAAAAACATCCAACCATTCGGTTGGTTCAGGGTGTTAATGAGTTTCTCGATGTGTTTCCTGATGAGCTCCCAATTATCCCTCTCGAGAGAGAGATCGAGTTTTCCATTGATGTGCCACCCGATACGCAACTCATATCTATCCTTCTGTACCGGATAACTCTTGCCAAGTTGAAGGAATTGAAATATTCAATTAAGAGATCTTTTAGATAAAGGCTTTATTCGACCCAGTATTTCCTCGTGGGGTGTCCCAGAGTTGTTTGTTCGAAAGAAAGATGGTTCATTGAGGATGTGCATCGATTACCGATAGCTCAATAAGGTGACCATCAAGAACAAGTATCTGCTTTCGAGAATCAATGATTTGTTTGACCCATTGCGAAGCGCTAGGTATTTTTCAAATATTGATCTCAAATCTGGGTACCATCCGTTAAGAATCAAGGAAGAAGACATTCCGAAGACAGCCTTTTGGACCAGGTATGGCCATTACGAGTTTTTCGTTATCTCCTTTGGCCTAACCAACGCACCAGCGATTTTTATGGATATGATAAATTGGGTGTTCAAATAATTTTTGGATATCTTTGTGATCGTGTTCATAGATGATATTTTGGTGTATTCTCAATCAGATGCAGAGCATCTACGAATGGTTTTACACACGCACTAGGAACATAAATTGTACACTAAGTTTTTCAAATGCGAGTTCTGGTTAAACTCAGTGGCTTTTCTTGGGCATATAGTATCGGATGAGGGTATCAAAGTCGATAGTCAAAAGATCAAAGCAGTTAATAATTGGCTAAGACCCACAACTCCTACGGAGGTACACAACTTCTTGGGATTAGCGGATTACTATCGAAGATTTGTGGAGAATTTCTCATCCATCGCTTCTCCATTAACAAAGTTGACACAGAAGGCAGCTAAATTCTAGTGGACCAACAATAGTGAAAAGAGCTTTCAAGAGTCAAAGGACAGGATAACCTCAGCATCAGTTCTAAGTCTTCATGAAAGACCTGAAGGCTATGTTATATATGTGATACCTCTAAACTAGGATTAGGAAGTGTTATGATGCAACACGATAGGGTTATTGCATATGCTTCAAGTCAACTGTGAAAACATGAGCGAAATTATCCTGCAATACATTATTAAAGTATGTAGGACAATTTGGAACTAGTGGCTATTATTTTTGCCCTGAAGATATAGTGTCATTACTTGTATGGAGTTCATGTTCACGTATTCATGGATCACAAGATCCTGCAATACATATTCAAAAAAATATCTAAATTTAAGACAATAGAGGTGGCTTGAATTATTAAAGAATTATGATGTTCATATTCTATACCATCCCGGGAAGGCAAATGTTGTGGCTGATGCATTAAGTTGGAAATCCATAGGCAGTCTACGACATGTGAAAGATAGTGTAATAATTTTCCCTTGATGTTTCTTTTTGTCACGGTTCTTTTCCAAGGGCTTTTACTTGAATGTAGTTAGCTTTTTCTTTTTGTAGGAATAAAGAGTCTTGAGTCATAGTGCTAGTTGGAGGCAATTTTCTTAACTTTATTATGCCTTGAGAGTGGTGAGTGCCTTACTTGTGACATCAAGGTTCAATTCTTGACTCTCGTATAGGTGCCTTAAATTGTTTGACTTTGATTTTTCCCAACTGCATTGGCTAAAGAGTTGGGATAGATCTGATCCTAAGTGAGTTATATGCCAATGTGTGTGACAGGTATTTGTTGATATTTTGTGCATGTCAGTTGATGTCTAGAACTTGCCCTGTGTATTTGCAAAGGGAAATAGCAGTAGTGTTCAGTCTAGGAATTGATAAAAATATTTTTTTATTGAGCCAGATATATGCTAGAAAAGGGAGAAAGGTGTGTAGTTTTCAAAAACAAGAACCACCTGTGGGAAAAAAGATTTCAGAACTTTGAAAAGAAAAAAAAAAGTTTGTGTATGTATTAGGAAGAGAAAATTGATTCCTTGCTAGTGGTAGTTCTCATCTTGTTTGTGCTTAAAGAAACTGAGAGCTAATATTAGTAAGTTGTGGAGGTTGGGGTTTGGTTCAACATAAGTGTGGGATTTGATTTGTTAATGTATATGTATTAAAGTGCTCAGGGAGTTGTAGTCACTATTATCTAAATTGTATCATACCTGTCCCACAGCCTACATTACAACCGATTTAAGTCCTACTTGATCCTTGACAGAATGAGCTCAAAGAGTAGAGTATTATATTACGCGCAATCTTATGGTACGTCGTCTGCGGCACATAAATTTTAATTCTGAGAGTGAGTGAATTCTTTCTATCTTGAGTTCCTATTGTTCTTGAATTTTATGGTATGTGGATCTACTCTCTATCTTTGGTGTGAAGCCATATGACTTGTGAAGAAAAAGTAATGTCTTTGGCCTCTGTGTTAGAGTAAGTGAGCAGGTTTTTGAAAAATACGTGGTGATTGTGAGTTGAGTCTTGAGGCTAGTATGTTATGATAGGGTGCTTGGTCTGCTTTAAATATTCTTGGCATGATGCATCAGGGAAGTTGGTTGATGAAAATGTCGTCTCTATGTGAAGTGTAGTTTGATTACGAAGGGAAGAGCAATGGTTTAAGGGTGGGGTATTGATGGTAGGCTAGAAACTCGTCTTTTAGTCGTAGTTTGCACTTTAATTACTTTACTTGTGTTTGAGCTTAAATGATGGTGATTTGTACTTATTAAGTATTTTATGCCTTGCAGGAAATGATTCTGAGTTAAAAAGATAAACTGGAGCAAAATCGAACAAGTTGGAGCATTGAAGTCCGAGTAAAAGCCGAAGGAATAAAGTCAGGATCTCCTTCGGGGTTTGAGGACCAAGTCTGGATGTCAAAAAGTGAGAAAAAAATCCTACTATGAGTATATTGCACTACCACGCTACATAGGGCGCCGCGAGGCACGGTGCGGCAGTGCAAAGTGGCATGTCTAACAAAAACCTGCTCTCTAAAAAGTTCCACTAGCGCGACTCAGGGTGCGACGCGGTAGATTATTTTCGTCAGTATTTTCCTACTTCGGCTTGGAAAGGGTAGTTCCGTATGGACCTATTCCTACATGGTATAAATACACCAAAAACAGATTTTTAAAGGGACTTTTGACCTACGGAAGATTGAGAAAGCATTGGAGACTCGAAGGTACAAGGATTCATCGTTCTTTCCTCAACTCAACACCCGAGTTTAGATTGAATTCATATTTTCTTATCCTTTAACTTTATTTGTGATGAAGTTCTCCATGATTATGGAGTAGTTTACTTTAGGGTTTGACGTTTTTTGATTTTTGAAAGAAGGGGCGGAGGATATGGTGTTTTGATTGATATTTATGGATTATAACTCTATTATTTTGCATGAATTCGTTTATGGAGCTTTGAATTGATTACAATTTTGGTTCATCGAATTATTTAATCCAAAAAAAAATATTTTGGGTGATTATGTTTGCACTATTGTGTTTGGTTTAATTTAGTGATTCTTCTAAGTAATCGATAGAGCTTGTTGAATTGCTAATAAATCAAGTTAGGAGAATATTTGAGAGACGTTTTTCTATAGACTAGTACATTGACGTGTTCTTGCATATTTTTACAGTGTTTTATATAGTTCACCTCGTAGAGTTAGGATTTAATCAAGAGAGGAGTCATGGCTACATGTTTGAACTAATCATCGAGTGAATTCGTGATAATCATTAGAACGTTAGAATGAATTAAACTAGAGTTAGATCCCGAATAGCTATCTTGCACCTATCCTGTCACAGCCTTTATTTCTTCCATTTGATTATTTCAGTGTTGCTTAATCTTGTCTTTCCTTGATCAATTATTAACTACTTTAGTTTTAATAGTTAGTTCATAATCATTCTAATCAAATTGTTAATCACCCTGAATAGCAATTAACCAAAAATTACTTGAACGTCATTTAAATTCAATCCCTGTGAAGATAATAATTTTACTATACTATCTTTGGCTAGCGAGCATCAATTTCGTATTGTGTTTTGCACTCGTCAAATTTTGGTGTTGTTGTTGGGGATTGGCAATCAATAGTGTTCAGAATAGTTTTTGGTGCTAATTTAGGAACCAATTTTATTTTATTTTTTTATTCACGTTTTTCTCACTTGTGTGCAGGCAACAAGTTTAACTTCTCTGGTGTATGACTCAATCTTTTTCAAAAGGAAGTGATTCCATACGATCCAGAGGTAGAAAAGTGTCTGCAATAGTTGAGGAAAGAGAAAGAACTCACCGAAAAATTCTTGGGACAATCTTCAACCCAAGAGAACATGGCTAAAATGGTGAGGAGGTAGTTGATTTAGCTGCACGGGAAGAAACCGCACGGGAAGCTGATAAAGCAGCTCTTACAGCTGATGAGACAATTGACGGGATTGGAGGACGAATATTCAACCTGAACCGACCTACAGTTGAAGATGAATTTGAAAATAATATGCTTAGGTCGGGACGATCACTGGGAGACTATGCCAGGTCAGTCTGCAACCAAGGAGTATCTCGTGTGCGACCTCCTCCTATCACAACCAATAATTGGGATCAAGAAAGGGTACTTCAGATCATTATGAACAATTGTGCCTTCCGAGGCAAACCCAGCAAAGATCCAAATACTCATTTGATGAATTTTGATGAGATTATGAATACCTTCCAACACAACGGGGAATCGAAAGATGCTATCTACTTAAAGATATTTTCTTATTCACTGAGGGATGATGCTAATCACTGGTTGAGGAGTTTGTCAATTAGTTCAATTCAAACTTTGGAATACATGACAAAGAATTTCCTTGAAAAATATTTGTCGGCTGCAAAAACAAGAAAATTTCAAAGAGAGATCCACAACTTCAAGCAGAAAGATACAGAAACGGTGTTTGAAGTATGGAAAAGATTTAAGGATATTGTGATAAGATGTCAGCATCATGGAATAGATTTATGTATGCAAATTGAAGATTTCTTAGATGGCTGACACTCTCTGGCAGGAGGACGCTGAACATTGCAGTTGGAGGTCTCTTATGAAGAAAACACTCCTGAAGAAATTGTTGCAATTGTAAATGAATTGTCTGAAGATGAAAATCAATGGCCTGCAGACGAAAACAAGAAAAAGAAAAAGGTCGGGTTACATCAAGTGGATTCTAATACCTCTATCCAAGCCTAGCTAGACTTCATGGAAAAAGAGATAAAAAAGTTGGCCTTAACTAGGGTCCAGAGCCGGCCATCATCAGTTTGTGACTTTTGTGGAATGGATTATCCAACGCATGAGTGTCAGGCCTCAACTACAGATGAAGTGTAAATGTTGTGGGAAGCTTTGACAGAGGCAACTACCAAAGTAGTAATAATTTCAACTCCATGGGCCAGAGGCACCTCGATTTTTCGTGGAGTTCACCTGGTGGTAGTTTGAATTCATGGCAATAGAATAACCCCAGATCCCAGGGATAAGGGGCTCCAGGTTTTCTAAATCAGCAAAGGCAACAGTACCATCCTCAATAGACCAATCAGTCTAGCATGGAAGATCTAATGAAGGCTCTTATTATTAAGACGGATGAGAGACTTGAAACCCATGGCATAGCTATCGGGGAACAGGGCACAGCCATCCGGAACGTGGAAAGACAGGTGGGACAACTTGCTAATCTATTATCTAACAGGGCTCCAGGAATTCTTCTTGATGATACCGAGAGGAATCCAAAATAAATAATAAATGTTGTGTCTTTGAGAAGTGGCCAAGTATTAAAAGACCACATCGCAAAGCAAAAGGTGAGTTGATTGAAAGACAAGTGGAGAATGTGGAGGAGCATAAAAATAACAAAAATCAAGAAAGTGAAGTAAGGTAAATCCAGATGATTGTGTGAAGAAGAAGAGGAGTAGAGCTTTGAAAAAGAAGAAGAATGAGAATTCAATGAATGAGGAGATTGAGAAAAGCAAATACATGTCTGCTCTACCTTTACCCTAAAAGCAAAGAAGAGAGAAGCTGGACAAACAATTTGGGTGTTTTCTAGAAGCGCTCAAGCAGGTGCATGTTAATCTACCTTTCACAGAGGTACTCTCACAGATGCCATTATATGCCAAGTTCCTGAAGGAGATATTGTCCAACAAGAGAAAGGTGGAAAAGACAGCGGTGGTCAAGCTCACAGAGCATTGTAGTGCTATTCTGCAAAATAAGCTCCCTCAAAAGTGTGGAGATCCATGGAGTTTCACTATACATTACTCTTTAGGAAGTACTAACTTTGAAAAATCCTTGTGTGATTCAGGTGTTTCTATTAATCTTATGCCCTTGTCTATTTTCATGAAGTTTGAGAGAGAGATTGGGCCAATCAAATGTGTGCCTGTGTCGTTGCAGCTGGTGGATCATACCATAATAATACCTAAAGGAATAGTGGAAGATGTGCTAGTTCAGGTGGACAAATTTGCGTTCCCTATGGACTTCATCGTGGTTCGCATGGAAGAGAATAAGGAGATCCCTTTAATTTTAGGCAGACCTTTCTTGGCTACTGGCATAGCTATTTTGCATATTCAGGAAAGGCAACTCATGCTAAGAGTGGGGGAAGAAATAGTGGTGTTCAAGATGTAAAAAGCGATAGGGTCACCTAGAGATGAGTCGACTGCACACTCTGAGTTCAAGGCAAAGACCCTAAAAGAGCGAGCTAGAGAGGGTAAGCATGAAAAGTGTGGGGTGCACCCGAAGAGGGGAAAAAAGAAATTTTAAGCATGGATGTGTGCACTAGGTCGGGCATGCAAAGTGGACCCCGACATTGATTCAGACCTAGACTAAAGGATTGAGGGGAGTTTCCTTTACCTCTTGCTTTTTATTTGTGTCATGGGGACATGCCACAATTTAAAGTGTGGGGTGGGGGATGTGTGTGTGTGTATATATATATATATATATATATATATATATATATATATATGTATGTATGTATTTTTTTTCTCTCTCTCTATCTTTATGTGTATTTTCGTCATTGTTTTTCTTGAAAAGAAATAAAGACAAGAATAAAAATTTTGACTTTTCCCGACAATGGATTTCCTCGACTGTCTTCTTGAGGGATCAAAGTCGAAGAAGAAAAAAAATGTCTTTCATTTTTGTTTTATTTTCTTAGATAGTGTAATAATTTTTTCTTGGTTTTTCTTTGTGTCGCGGTTCTTTTTCAGGAGATTTTGCTTGAACCGAGTGTAGTTAGCTTTTTCTTTTTGTAGGAATAAAGAGTCTTAAGTCATAGTGCTATTAGGAGATAATTTTCTTGACTGTGTTGTGCCTTGAGAATGGTGAGTGCCTTACTTGTGACATCTAGGTTCATTTATTGACTCTTGTATAGTTGCCTTACATTGTTTGATTTTGATTTTGCTTAACTGTTTTGACTAAAGAGTCGATATAGATCCGATCCTAAGTGAGTTATATGCCAATGTGTGTGTGAGGTATTTGTTGATATTCTGTGCATGTCATTAATGTCTAGAACTTGACATGTGTGTTTGCAAAGCAAAATAGCAGTCTTGTTTAGTCTAGGAAGTGATAGAGGCGTTTCTTTATTGAGCTGGATATATACCTGTGACCCACCTAATTGTGATGTATCTTAGTTAACCCAATTGAGCATGTAATCCTATTTCATTGGAAACTACAATAGAAGTTTGACCCCTTTGTTTGAATTGATTATCTGTTTGAACATTTTTGCCTCTCTTGAGCATTTGAATTTGTTATGAGCTTGTTAAAAGCTAAGTAGAGGTGTGGTTGATTTTTCAGTGGAACTATAGAAAAGGAAGAAAGGCGCACTGTTTTGAGAAAAAGTGAAAGCCACTTGTGGGGAATTGGAAAAAGAAGAAAAGTTGTTTGAAAAAAAAAAGAAACAAAATATTACAAAACTTTGAAAAGAAAAAAAAAAGGTTGTGTATGTATTAGGAAGAAAAAATTAATTCCTTTCTAGTGGTAGTTCTCATCTTATTTGTGCTTAATGAAATTGGGAGCTGATATTATTAAGTTGTAAAGGTTGAGGTTTAGTTTAACATAACTGTGAGGTTTGAATTATTAATGTATATATATTAAAGTTCTCAGGGAGTTATAGTCATTATTATCCAAATTGTATCATACTCGTCTCGCAGCCTACATTACAACCAATTTAAGTTCTACTTGATCTTTGACTAAATGAGCTCAATTAGTAAAGTATTACATTACGGGCAAGCCTATGGGACGTCTTCTATGGCACATGAATTTTTATTTCTGAGAGTGAGTGAATTCTTTCTATCTTGAGTTCCTATTTATTCTTGAATTTTATTGTGTGTGGAATTATTATCTATCTTTCGTGTTAGGGCGCATGACTTGTGAAGAAAAGGTAATGTATTTGGCCTCTGTGTTTAGATTAAGTGAGCAGGTTTTTGAAAAATACGTGGTGCTTGTAAGTTGAGTCTTGAGAATAGGATGTTATGATAGGGTACTTAGTCTGGTTTAAATATTCTTGGCATGATGTGTTAGGGAAGTTGTTTGATGAAAAGGTCGTCTCTATGTAAAGTGTAGTTTGATTACACGAGGATGAGCAATGGTTTAAGTGTGGTTGTTAATGGTAGGCTATAAATCCGTGTTTTAGTTGTAGTTTGCACTCTAATTATTGTATTTTACTTATGTTTGATCTTAAATGATGGCAATTTGCACTTATTAAGTGTTTTATGCCTTGTAAGAAATGGTTCCGAGTTAAAAAGATAAATTTGAGCTAAATCGAACAAGTTGGAGCTTTGAAACCTGAGTAAAAGCCCAAGGAATTAAATGAGAATCGCGTTCGAGGTTCGATGACCAAGTCTGAATGTCATAAAGTAAGAAAAATCCTACTCTGAGTATTTTGTACTACCAAGCCGCATAAGACGCCGCGAGGCGCAACACGACAATGCAAAGTGGCATGTCTAACAAAAATTTGCTCTCTAAAAAGTTCCACTAGCGCGACGCAGGGTGCGACATGGTAGTGTATTTTCATATCTTCCTACTTCGGCTTGGAAAGGGTAGTTCCATCCGAACCCATTCCTACATGGTATAAATATACCAAAAATACGTTTTTGAATGGACTTTTGACCTACGGAAGATTGAGAGAGCATTGGAGACCCGAGTGTGGATTGAATTCATATTTTGTTATTCTTTAATTTTATTTGTGATGACTTTCTCGATGATTATGGAGTAGTTTACTTTAAGGTTTGACGGATATGGTGTTTTGATTGATATTTGTGGACTTTAACTCTAGTATTTTGCTTGAATTCATTTATGGAGCTTTGAATTGATTGTAATTTTGTTCACCGAATTATTTAATCGAAAGAGAAATATTTTGGATGATTATCTTTACACTATTGCGTTTGGTTTAATTCAATAATTCTTCTAAGTAACCGAAAGAGCTTGTTGAATTTTTGACTAAATCAAGTTAGGATAATATTCGAGAGACGTTTTCCTAAAGGCTATTCCATTGGTGTGTTCTTGCATATTTTCACAATGCTTTATATTAGTTCACCTCGTAAAGTTAAGATAGAGAGGAGTCTTGGCTATACGTTTGAACTAATCATCAAGTGAATTCATGAGAATCATTAGAATATTAGAGTGAATTGAACTAGAGTTAGATCCTGAATAGCTATCTTGTATCTATCATGTCACAACCCTTATTTCTCCCATTGGTTATTTCGGTGTTGCTAAAATCTTGTCTTTTCTTGATCAATTGTTAATTGCTTTAGTTTTAATATTTAATTTTAGCTCATAATAATTCTAATCAAAGTGTTATTCGTCCTGAATAGATTTAAACCAGAAATTACTTAAACATTATTTAAATCCAATCCCTATGGAAACGATAATTTTATTATACTATCTTTGGCTAGCAAGCATCAATGTTTGTGTTTTGCACTCGTCAGATCTGGCATGAAGAAGCTTGAGATCTCCACTGTAGTATTTTTCATCTTATGATACTGAGTTTTGGAGATTCGTCGAAGACGGAGTTACTCACCACAAAAGCGTAAGAACGCAGGAAGCATAGATAGTTCATCGATAAGGTATGTAAGGCAACCTTCTTTCTTAGGTTGATTTAGTTTAAGCGCCTCTCTCTAAAGGATTCCTATGTTGAAAGATTGGTTTGTTCTATCTCTTCTCAATAACATTGCTCCTGTTCTTGTACATTTTGCCGGTAGTATTTCCTTCAAGCCTGAGATGGTCACAGTTAGTATCTTAAGGTCGGAAAGTATAATTCACTCTGAGTTACTCTTAATATTTCTTGAAAATGATCTTGCGTGGCACTTATAAATATGTATCTATTTTTACTTATCAAGCCGCGTTATAGACGGTCAGGTACGGTACCTAATGTGCAACTACTAATCTGTTGGGTATGATGAGATGTAATGTGAAATACTACCGAGCCCTTGTGTGGTCGGGTACAATCGAGCTCTCTATGAGGCCGGGTATGAAATGATATGCTATGAAATACTATCGAGCCCTTGTTTGGTCAGTTACGACCGAGACCCCCTGAGGCAAGTACGATGTGATGGAAGAATAAAACTCTGTTGAGTCCTCTACGAGGCCGGGTATGATATGAAATGATATGCTCCAAAGAGTGGCTGAGTAATATTATATTATATTTAATGCATAGTCTCCATGAGTGGCTTAACCTTTTATAAAGCTTGCATACTTTTAAATTTTATGGTTTCCACAATTTACGCTCCCGGCTTGTCTTCGGCATTCATGTTGAAATCATGTGTTTATATCTCTTATGGTATGCCCTGGATTTATATACCTTCTTAGGCTTGCATACTCAGTATATTTTTCGTACTCACACCCCTTTTTTTTTTGGCGTTGTGCTCATGCCCACAGGTGCAAATAGACCCGGTGACGTCCTTCCCCAGTAGGATGTACGTTAACTCCACTTCTCCAGAGTAGTTGTTGATCAGAAGTCGCCAGGTACTGAAGTGTATGTTTCAGTCATTTTGGGTACAGTGGGGCCTTGTCCCGATCAAGTTATATATTATGATACTCTTAGATGGTTTCAGACTAGTATTTGGAAGTATTTAAATATTGTAGTGACCCTGTTGGCAATGGTTGTGCCTCTATACATATCTAATGTTAAGATTTCTTCCACGGTCAGTCATAATCATTTGAAAGTTTATGTGGAGGCCTCATTGGCCCATATTTTATGTTATAATGTTTAAATATGAACATCGGTTCGTATAATCCTTTGGGCATCATGTGCCGGTCGCACCTCCCAATGTTGGGATGTGACACAATTGACGGACCAGCCTCTAAAGTAATGAAATAAAATTGTAATTAATTAATGCGTCTATGCAAGAACGGAGCAGATTCACCTGCTAGTTAGGGATGTGATAAAGAAAATAAATTAGCTATCAAGTCTACTATTTCTACCTAAACTCATTAGATTTCGTATGGTTTAGCTAAAATTTAGTCCACATGACACTAAATTAGCTTTTAGCTATATGTTTAAATCAAATAATATCTTACAAGAGAACCAATTTGTTGGTGACTTGGCAAAGCACGAATGCTGCAAACTGAAGTTTACTGAGAACTTGAAAGTCTACTTTTAACAATCACCAAATGTACTACAACCTGTTATTAAATGAATGTAAAAGGTGATCATATATCCCAGAAAAAACAAGTTGTGTAATAATTTATAGTCTTAATGGTATATAAGATAATAATATTTTCTATAAAAAGAAAGGAAATGGGAGGTCTAAGGAGTCTTGGTAATTTTAATTGCATTTTCGTTGATGCTTATACAAGGGTGTTTCTCAGATAAGAGGTTTTTTCTCTCGAGATTATGTCAGACATTTATTTAAAAAATTGATCGAAGATAAAAACAAAAAGAAGTTATTAAATTCCAAAAGCTGGCGTGCTAATTCGATTTAATAGTACATGCTTCAAAACATAAAAATATACTGATCCATCACGATACGTTAGCTCGTCTTGCTTTATTTACAAGTTATAATTAACGTTATATGATAACATTTCAAACATGTTTGCTTATGTATTTAGAAGAATACATCTAAAATCATGAACATAAGACAAAATCCCCCTCTTTTTTTGGTCTTCTCCTCGTATTATTCAGGCCAAAATCTACTCTCTAAGCAATCTATATGTGGGAATGGCCATTAGATGTTGAACTCTAGTTGTAACTAAACCAAATTTCTCATTCATGTCAAGATCTTTTGGCAACGTATTATTTGGTAACTTCCAATCAAAGCTGTGAACCAACTGTGCTACCAATAATCGGACAATGGTGAGGCCAAGCTGCAAACCAGGGCAACTTCTTCTACCAAAGTCAAATGGTAAAAGTTGAAAACTGTTTCCCTTGACATCAATGTTGCATCCCAGAAATCTATCTGGTTTGAAATTTTGTGGCTCAAACCAAACATCTGGATCTCTTCCAATTGCCCAAACATTGACCAAAATTCGGGATCCTTTACTTATATGAAACTCATCGACCGTGCAATCTTCAATGGACTCATGAGGAATCAAAAGTGGTACTACTGGATGGAGCCTAAAACCTTCTTTTATAACCATATCTAAGTACTCAAAATTTTCCATATCTGATTCTTCCACCATCCTGTTTTTACCAACAATTTGTTCCAACTCGTTTTGGAACTTTTTCATTACATCGGGGTGCCTTTAAAGTTCGGATAAAATCCATTCAACCGCTATTGCTGAAGTATCCGTTGAAGCCATAAGCAAGTCCTATATATACCA
This sequence comes from Nicotiana obtusifolia, assembly GCA_002018475.1. Taxonomy (NCBI): domain Eukaryota; kingdom Viridiplantae; phylum Streptophyta; class Magnoliopsida; order Solanales; family Solanaceae; genus Nicotiana; species Nicotiana obtusifolia. The sequence continues at coordinate 59,942 of MCJB01039120.1, read as the reverse complement.
TAATTCTTTAGCTATAAACTCAACAAGTACTGCCAATTGGAAACTTAAAGTTTCCACTATACAGTCCAAGAGAAGCGCAAAAAGGATATTGCATTTTACAATACAACAGTTAGCCTACGACTATTTTTACATAGCATCGGAAAGTCATGACTGCTCAGTCATGTAAAGATTTTCGGTAGGCATTAGAGCTGGCATATCGTAATATAGTATACAACATTTACCAAATATCAATATCATTATTACATAGCCAAAAATATTTAGTATAACTTTCTAACCTAAATTAGTGAAGCCATAGAAAAAAAATATCAAATCAGTCACTTGAAATCATGAATTACTTGGGGAAGAATATTGTTTAATCAACTAAGCTTAAGCTACTAGTTTTGCAATACGGGATATATGAGGAGACAACTTATTGTAATACTTCAAAATACTTTTAAATTCAATTTATTTTGTCATATTTTGTCAAAATACTAGGCTGTTTATCTCACATATCTACCTCTACGGTTGTGGTCCTCTCCCGATTCTTGCATGAATGCGAAACGCTTTATGCACCGAAACGCCCTTTAAATAAACTAACTGAACTTTACTTAAAGTCATTAAACTTTAGCCATGGAATCTAATACACACCTACCTATCAAGGTGCCTTCATTATTATATATGGTGTGTAAAAGTTTCCTGATTTTTTTATTATACTAGGTAAAGTTCAGTTAGTTTAATAAGACAAAAGTAGTTTTGTTACTAATGTCGACTTGGAATCTTAGCAAAAAACTCTCTCTAAAACAAAAAGCTCTCCGTACACAATAACGCTATTACCCACCAACAGGCACATAAACCCTCTCTTTGGAGAGTGAATACACGTGTAGCCGGGATGGGGATGCTTGTCGGCGATTTCCCGGCGCGTCCGACTGAGAATCTTGCTCCACCCGCTATGGCGACCAACCCAAAAGAGGCTATTCATCAGAAAGTTGATTATGCAGCTACAATTACGGCTCCTACAAAATCCAAAAGTAACAGATTGGCCGACCAAATGTGAAAGCTAGAATCACCACCCATAATAGAATGTCAGCGATTATTTTCCAAAGGGAGCGACTATAATGGCGTGATGGCAGAAGAATGTAAATACACTATTATTGGAAAATTTCTGAGAACTCGGCCCAACATAGAACGATCAGTTTTCGCAGAGAAAGTAGGAGAGGTAACAATTGGGGTTTACGATTACCGTATAAGTATTATTTATTGATTTTGCTAATGATGAAGATTGTAAAACAGTTTGGTAAAAACGATCGATTGAAATTGATGGAATGGTTATGTGGCTTCAAAAATTCCTGTTTTTCGTTTTAGACGTCCAAAAAACCGTATTATTGAACCTTTTTGTGCTTCTTGTCATGTTTAAATTAAATGAGTAACAATAATTCTGTTATACTTTTACAAGGTCAAGTGAGAAGTAAATTCAATTCTAAGATGAGGAATTAGTTCGGAAATTATTTATCTAGACTATAGGATGAAAGCAAAAAAGAAAAGAGTTGTGAAATTTTTAAAGAATTTGAAGATTTCAATGATCTTTTTTTTATATTTAATCTTTTAAAATATAATTTCCACTCCATTTTTATCGTTTTAATAAAAATTTTAATATCCATTTATTTTTGTTACATGTAGTACAAGTTATGGATGCCAGCCTACTCCATTTTCTTACTAGAAACTAAAGTAAACATGTTACAGATTTCTTATGCAATGTTTTAGTTCGTGAATTGGCTTTGCTAAATGCCTAATTATCATAGGATCCTTTTATTTCGGCGTTAAGGATATGTAGGGAAAATGATACTGTATAGCTGCTCTCAAAATAATAGCTGGAAAAATATATATATATTTATATATATATATATATATATATATATATAGAGTATATTTTTCGTATATATATATATTTTATATGTTATATACAAAAATTACAAATTTTATACGCTTTATCGACTATGGAATGTGATTATTTCTGCCTCATGCAGTTAAATTTATGCACCAATTATAATCAGTCATAGTCTCATAGATATAGCAAACTACATTTAGGTCCAAAAGAATTAGGAAAATGTGCATCATACTAACCCAAAACGAATAAGTTTGCCTAACAATGTGGAAAAAGACAAGATAGGGGCACAGACTCTATAGAATGTTGAGAATTATTCTGCTCTAATTCATGGCTTATTAGAAGTAGAGAATTCCCTGGTGACACATTCATGGATAAGAAAACATTACAACTAGTTTGATAATTGAGTAACGTCGCTTTTTCTGCCCGAACCAAGGACTCACTTAGATATGAGCTTTTATTCTTATCCTTGATCAAAGATTTCTCTATAAAAAATATGAAGTTTGAAGAACGGGAGTAAGGAGTCGTTTACCTAGAGGATTTGCAACATTCCTACCACCCGACTAGAACCCAAAACAGCCAAGATCAAATGTAGTAAGTAATTAGTAACATATTTATACTTTTCCGCACACTACATAGCAATAACGTAATTACGACAGTTTCATTTTGCATAGTGACAGACAGTTTACATCCCAAACACCCTGGCAAATACATCGCCGGACCTGGACCCCTGGAATGTTAGATTTCCATTCCCAGCATAGTATCCGTTGAGACCTAATCTGTCATTTCTCTGAAGTTCCGCCATCCTGCCAACCTCATTTCTACATTGGAACTCATCCAAAACGTTATGGTGGTAGCCATTAGAACTGTGGCCATTCGCAAGCTTCTGCTGGGAGAAGTGTGCGTACAGAGATTGATCAACATTTTGCCGCTGATCCACCAGCCTTGATGAAAAGCCACGTAGTTCATTTAGGCCAGCATACTCATCTGCACCGTGAAACCTCTGCTCCAGATGTGCAGATGGAGTTTGTGAAGCAAGAACACGTGAGAATTTCCCTTCTTGATCAGCATAATTTTGTTGCATCAGAAGCCAGAGCCTTGCCTCATCTTCCAAAGCTCTCCTCTGAGACCCAACTTCCAGGCCTGAGATACTTGAACCATTTGTTGGCTTGCCTTTACCACAACTTAATATGGCAGGGTCAACAAAATCAGCCTCACCTGCAGTTCTAGTGCTTCTAGTTGATGGGGGGTGAATCAAATTTGATGAACTATTTACTAATTGACTTCCTGCATTGATAGAACTAACAGTAAGAACCTATTATCAAATTTTTTTTGAAACAGAAGAAGCTTGCCATTAAAATATCCAACAACAGGACAGGAGAGAGTTACCAGAGAGAGTATGAGGGAATCCTCCAATTTCATCAGACAACGGAAAACCAGGAGGCAGGTCCCTTGAGGGTATTGAGAACCCGGGTGGAGCCAGACCTTTTGGTCTTGAGACTGCTAAGACAGTTCGACAGATTCAGTTTGAAATTAAATGGGCCCAAAACTTAGTAATGATGTAATGCTTTCATATTAAAATGCTTAGCAGTAACATGGTACAGGAAGTTAGTAGGTTCCATCACAAAACTCAATTAACTCATGAAAACGCACAAGCACATATAAAGTCCTATGTAATTCCTTCTTGGAGCACATTTTGCGGCCTAAAAAACCATTTCCTCCCTAGAGATCAATACCAAGCAGAGCTAGAACTTTTTAATATTCCTGCTAGTGCTGTCAAGAGTTTTAACTTGTTGAATTATAAAGTGACAATCAAGCATTAGGCAAAATGCTTGTCAGAGAACATACCAAAGCAAATTAAATTTTAATGCCTAGTTTAAAATAACAGTAATGATGGACGGGAATTGAGATGTGCCAGAGCATTTGGTCTCCCACCTCCCACCCCCACCCAAACTGCCACTTCTTGGCTGTTCAACTCTGTCCCAACAAAAGATCTCACACCCCCACCCCTGTATTCCTCACCAGACACCTAGCCCACCCTGCCCCTCCCCCTTGGCATCTTTCTTATTGTATTGTACACTTAACTCTGCCAAAGAAGAAGTAAAGGCACCACCTTTGTTTCTTTGTTTCTCTGAATTGAACTTGGATCCTTTTGGCTCAATCTAGAGAAATGGCAGGGGGGAAGGAATTTTATGGTCTATAGTGGTATGATATGCTTGAAGATAGAGAAGCAACCAACAAAGATAGATGATGGAGATTTAGCAAGCAACAGTAGCGCATGAGGAAGGACTTGAGAAGACACAGCCTGAGAATAGCTGTACAACTGTGAGCCTTGGTTCATAATTTACAGCCAAAACATTCCTTTTGGCCCAGCTATAAGTTGCCTTACAATTTTGTCACCGAAAAGGAACCATGGTTCATGTCTCTTCTATATTATCAAATAGGTCATATATAGCCCCCCACTTTCTTTTTAGGTGACTATGTTTGATATAACACATTATACTCAGACTAAATCTGAGTATAATTTACTTATTAAAAAATAAACCTCCCAGTCCCGCTCTACAGCTGTAGTAAAAACCATTACTCTACAGCTCCACAATCACTCCCTTACCCTGCTAGCAGGTCCACAGCCTCTGCAGCCCCATTTCCATCACCATTAAATAAAAATATTGTCTAGTGGGTACAGGAAAAGACATCATACAATAGCAAACAACATAGGAGATATGACTTGAAAGGAAAAGGAAGACAGGCCCATGAATGACAAAATTAGGCAGCAAAAATCTAACTACTTAGGCATCAATTAAAGAAAAATTTCTGTTAACACTTACTCTGATACTGAGACTCATGCATATGCAGCTCTTTCCTTTCTCTGAAGTCATGAACGATGGATGACTGATTTGACATCAGACTGATATTACTAGAAGAAGAATCCAAATCAGCCCTTTGACTTGAAAAACCATCTTGCTTCATAAATGAGAACCCTTGACCACTGTGCAAAGAATTCCAGGAACCACGCTGCCCATTAGGTTCACTACACAGGCCAGTTAAACTGTGACGCGAGGTCAGGGAATTTTCACATGAACCAAAGTCCATAGCTAAAATGTTTGAAATTAAACTGTTCTTCACGGGATTGAATGCAGAACTTTCATCAAAATTATTAAAGCTACCATTTTCAGTCCTTCGTAAGTGCTCCACTATTTCTTCATTGGAGAATGAGTTAGAACCTCTATAGATTGTATCAGACTTCACGGAACTTTGAAATTTCAGGTCATGTAATCCATCATTTAGTGTGGAATTTACACATGAACGTGGCAGCAAAGCTTCATCTGCTTGGTTATGTAATGATCTATGCTCCATGCCATTGATACTCGAACTACATGTCCTATGCAAGAGTGAATTGCCACCATAATCCTCTGTACATTTAGCAGAAAGGGATGACATAAGAAATGGCTCTTGACAAATACTATTCAAATCCTTCGATTGTTGACCATCAAAAGATGTGGAGTCTTCCCTGAATGGTGCATCTGAAATTTCTGTAGAGTTTTGATCCCTTCGCAGGTGATTGACAGGCTGGTTAGGAGACGGAACTTCAAATAGCACTCTGTCAGAATATGTTTCTTGAGCATGATTATCTTTGTTAATTGGTATGGAAGATAGATTGGAACACAAATCCAAAATTCTACTATCCTCACTGCTATTTCCATCTTTCTCTGCACGAGAACTATTAGACAGTCCAACATCTACAAAAGTTGTCATTCCGTTTGGTTCACCAGCACCTCCATCCTTATCACTAGAAGGGACTACACGAGTCATATAGCTACGGTGATCCACTGTATCATTAGTTGCACCCTAAAATCGCAAAAAGGATCTGGTGAGAATGTTTTCAGTTCAAGCCAGAAATCAAGAAATGATAGCTTCCAAAAATATCAGAGCTTACAACAGAAAAAATATAGCATCTTCTGCACTAAAAACTAGGCAAGCGATTGCCTTAGATGCTTTGCTACAGAAATATACTACCAACAAGCATAATAAAACACTAAAGATTTTACACTTACTGCACTTCGAATGGTAGAATTCTCTGTAGAAGTAAAGCTAGTATTGGACAATTCATCAATTGGTGGTGGCAAGACATTTCCTGAGCGCTTCATTGCACTACTAGTGGCACCAACAATTTGTTGAACCCTACTTCTGAATAAACGCCAAAGCACAATACCGCCAGTTAGCACACACTCTAAGAGAAATTTATCAACCAATTAAGACAGTGTATAATCGACCCTTTATCTATGCAAGTAAAAGGCCAATAAACAGAAACGGTACAAGAACCTGTGAGGTCCAACAAAAAGAAGCATATAAAGAGATTCAGTCAGAGATGTCATGCAAGATCTCCATTTACTATAACATCCAATTAGCAAAAGAACTTGTCACTTTCCAAGACAAGACAGTAATATATTCTGAAAAAAATGAGAAAAATACAAACTGCCACCTCACTATTATTCCATAGTAGTAAAATCTTTCCATGAATGCACCCCAAGATGCAACATAATTCATCATTTCTAACAGGAAGATAGTAGTTGATACTGCTTTCTTCCCATAAAGTTTTTTACTGACAGATGCTCTGCTTAAATGCTCTCAGGCACATTTTACGAGGCTAGAAAAGACTTTCTCTTTTCCGGCAATAACGAATAGTTTGTCTGTCCTCCGGCAACATCTTCCAGTTTTCTCTCTTTCTTAATTAACAGTTGCTGTTTTTTATGGGGCTAGACAGGATTTACTTTGCTGTGGGCTTTAAGTCCTACGATATCACCAGACTCATTTCAAGGGCTGAAGTCTGGTTTGAATGGGTGAAAAGGAGCCGCAATTTGAAGCATAGAACTATATTCAGCAGGAAAACTATGGAGTGGTTGTGTTTCGTGCTACAAGAAGCATCAAGAGATGCTGATAACTATGTACGAAGATGGAAACTAAAGGAAGAACAATCAAATTTCTTCTGCGCAAGGAAAAGCAACAAGTTTGGAAGATTTATAAGTATCGTTTCAGTACGGGGAGAAAGAAGATCTGTAATTATTATTCCAGAAATTACATTTAATGCAGGGTGGAAGGATATTGCATTTAAGATAAGCTGCTTCATAAATGAAAACAAAACAGCTTTTATTACAAATGCTCCCAGAGTCTCAGATCCCAATATTTCCTTTGCAGCTTCAGTAAGAACCAGTAAATGGCAAACGAGAGAATCCAATGCAATCTTGATTAGAACCAGCAACAACAGAATCTTCTTATCTGGAGGAGATGCTTTGGCTGTGAATGGAACTGCTGGGAAGATGTGTGGTTGAAAACTTCAACGAAGACCTGGACGAAAAGCCAACACTAGCGGATATCAGAAGATGGTCAGTGAGCACCTGGAAAAGCTCGTTCAGTGTTAAAATTTACGAGATGGAGAGCTGTCACTTTCTCTTTGAATTTCCAACAAAATACATGGCAGAACAAATCTTTGATAGGAGAGTGGAGATGGAAGCGAGCAAAATTTCATCTGGATTAGTGGTCACCGGCCGCCGGTTGTTGCTCAGACAAACAACAAAAGAAGGAGATCTGGATCAGAGCAATCGGTCTTCCTCTGCACTTCTGGACGGAAAAAGTCTTCAAAGCTATTGGAGACCATTGTGGAGGTTGGCTGGAAACAATGGAAGAGACAAAGCTGAAGAACCATTTAAAATGGGCGAGAATTAAAGTTAAAGGAAATGGAGAAGTAAAGATTGTAGAAAATGGGTTAATCTGTATCATACCCATCTGGTGTGAATCGCCGACAAGGGTTCTTCCTGGAGGTGAAGAAGATACAGGAAGGGTGAAAGGCCACAGGGCAATAGAGCCCCAAGTCTCAGAGGGTAGAAAGGGGTAGCTGTGATATAGAAGGGAGAGAGCACGTGGGCTCCTAAAAAGATGTGCCTGACGTGAAAGTAAAGGTGGATAAGGGGGAGGGGCATCTGGCAGTAATAAGGGGGGAGTCAATAATAAGGGTTTAGGTATTGGGCCGAATAAGCAGCCCGAAACTCTCAGAGATAGTGTTATCAAAGGCGAAAAACGCAAAAAAACTCTAAGGTCTATTGGGGCTTTAAGCTCAAAGCGCAAATAAAGTGTAGGCTTTAACGAAGAAAGGCGCAAATGGAGAAAAACTACAAATATGAATGTATAGTCCAAGATTAATATCTATAAGCATGAATACCAAATATATGGATAAAGGAACTGAAGAATTCTTTTATAAAGTGAAATATCAATTGTTTCGTGTTGCCTCTTTAAGAGGCTTGATGACAACACTGAAGCACCTGCTAAGCGAGGCGAAGCGCTCAACGTGTTTTGAGCCTCGCTTCAGGGCTTGAGCGCGCTTTAAGCACGCCTTTAATGACACTGCTCAGAGATAGGTCAAAACATATTAAACAGAAGGATTCAGTTTTATTTAATGAGGTGGGCTCAGTTTTATTTACTGAAGCCCACATCTTTAATCAAGCCCAAGTCAATATTGATACATCTGAAGTTGAAGTTGAAGCCATTAACTTTGCTATGTTGGAGTCTCCACGCAGTTCTGGAAACATCGACAATGAAATATGGGTAGATTCTCCTTCCATTTTCAAGAGCAAAATCAAATGGTGGTTCAGGAAGAAGTAGATAATTACGTAGATGCCATGACAAACATAGAAGGAGAAAGTGCACGGATTGACTTTCCGCGGGGCAATGGAGACATGCATATGCCCATGCCTTCAGAGACAAATAATTGGCCAACTGAGGAGGTAGAACTTTTGAAAATACAGCTTCAGGAGGAGGAAATAGAGGGAGAAATGGACGCATTTTTATGGGTCCATCAGAATGTGCTGGGGTCAATTTCCATGGATGTGTGAAAGAGGCTCTGGCCTTATTCATGAAGATAGATAGTTGCAGACAAGTAGCAGAACCTTTGATTATGGCAACTCCTAAAAAGAAAGGTATGCAAGAACTTAAAGGTTTGGTGTTTGATATCAAGTTCAAGAGCGCTGGAGGAAGGAACAGAGGAAAATAAGTTTCAATGGTAGATCAATGAATGTAAAAATCATATCTTGGAATGTAAAAATCATATCTTCGATTGAACCGCATTCAAAAAAAAAGGTTTGTAAATAGTTTGGTTCAAAAATGGAAAGCTGATGTTTTTTGTTTTCGGAAAACAAAAATTGAAGGGGGCATAGAGGAGATTATCAAGCAACTGTGGGGAAATAGGGGTGTAAAGTATGGGCAATTGGAGGTTAGAGGAAGGGGGGGGGGG
>MCJB01039120.1:38000-50681 GCA_002018475.1 Nicotiana obtusifolia | reverse complement strand
GGGAGATATTCTAATGATGTGCGATAGTAAGATTTGGAAGGGGAAGGTGGTCAATACTGGCTCCTACTATCTAACATGTAGATTTGAATCTCGAACTCAAAGTTACATTTGGCATTTCACTGGGGTTTATGCTCCAAATTGCAACAAAGAGAGACAAAAAGTTTTGGAGCTGTGAGGAGTCTTTTCACAGGTCCTTGGGTGGTAGGGGGTGATTTTAACATAGTTATCCGTCTGAAAAAAAAGGAATTGCACGAGAAACACCAGACAGACTTCTCTGATTTTATTAAAGACATGGAACTAGTGGATCTTCAACTAATAGGGGGAGTTTATACAAGGACTTGTGGGGACAATCAGGAGATCTCATCTAGAATTGATAGGTTCCTTGTATCTGCAGAATGGAATGATTGTTTTACGAACATCAAACAAGACGTTTTACCCAAAATTTGCTCCGACCACACACCACTAGTGTTACAATGTGGCAAATGGTAACAGAAGAAATCATATTCCAAGTTTGAGAATTGGTGGTTGGAGACCGAAGGCTTCACTGATACAGTTTCTAACCGGTGGACTTCTTTTATTTTTGTAGGCAGACCCGACTACATTCTTGCATGTAAGCTCAAAGCACTCAAAGGGAGATTAAAAGAAGGGAGCCAAAGCAATTATGGCAATTTGGAGATAAGGAAAAATTTAATACTACGTCAAATATATGAATTGGATGCAATCCAACAGCTAAGAGGTCTGAATGAAGAGGAAAAGATCAAAAGGGCAAATCTTTACATGGAATTTGAAGAAAATGCTAAAATGGAAGAAATAGCCTGGAGGCAAAGAACCAGGACTCTATGGCTCAAACAAGCTGACAGGAATACAAAAAATTTCCAAAGGATGGCCAACGCTCATAGAAGGAATAACAACATTGATCAGTTGTTGGTGGAAGGGGAGACTATTGAAGAACCAGACGCTATCAAAAGAGAGATCACAAATTTTTACACCAAGCTTTACCCTGAAACTGAAAACTGGAGACCCACTTCCAGTATGCATAATTGTTCTACTATCTCTGAAGAAGAACAACAAGCATTGCAAAATCCTTTTGATGAGAAGGAAATCCTTGAACGTTTAAAGCTATGTGCAACCGACAAAGCTCCTGGTCCAGATGGGTATTCTATGGGTTTTTTATCAAGTGCTGGGAGGTAGTTAAGTCAGATGTTGTGACCACTATCCAGAATTTTCACTCCCCAGAGATGTTTGAAAAAAGCTTCAATGCCACATGTAGTTCTGATTCCTAAAAAAAATGGTGCCAAGGAATTAAGGGACTTCAGACCTATTAGTTTAATCTGCAACATCTATAAGCTGATCTCCAAAATTCTCATAAGACTTAAAAAGATGATGCCCAAACTAGTTGACTCTCATCAAATGGCGTTCATCAGAGGCAGACAAATTACAGAAGCAGTTTTGATAGCTAATGAATGCTTGGATTCTAGGTTAAGGGAGAAAAAACCAAGCATAATGTGTAAGTTAGGTATTAAAAAGGCTTATGATCATGTAAATTGGGAATTTCTACTAGGGATCTTACAGAAAATGGGGTTCGGAAGGAAATGGATCAACTGGATGAAGTTTTGTATTAGCACTGTCAGGTTCTTAATCTTGATAAATGGATCTCCTGAAGGATTTTTCCCCTCCCAAAAAGGATTGAGACAAGGTGACCCTTTTGTCTCCTTTTCTTTTTATACTAGCTATGGAAGGATTGAACAACATACTGAAGACTGCTCATGGGAATGGCTGGATTAATGGTTTCAATATGGCTAATATTCAAACAAACAGGCTGGAAATTACTCGCCTTCAGTATGCAGATGATACCTTAATTTTTTGTGATGCAGAGGAGAGTCAATTAAGATATTTAAAGGTTATCTTGGTACTTTGAAGCTATATCTAGGCTCCACATCAATTGGAGGAAAAGCCAAATATTTCCGGTAAATGAGGTACTAGAATACAACTGTTGGTGGATATTTTAGGTGGGGAAGTTGGAACTACTCCAACCATTTACCTAGGTATGCCTCTGGGAGCAAAAAGCAAGTCCAAAGACATTTGGAATGATGTTTTGGAAAGGTGTGAGAAAAAGCTTGCAAGATGGAAATCCAATTATCTGCCGGTGGGAGGCAGATTGGTGCTCCTCAATTCTGTTCTGGATGCACTTCCTACCTATATGATGTCTTTATTCCCCTTACCAGCAAGTGTAGAGAAGAGATTGGATGTTTTGAGAAAAAAATTTCTGTGGCAAGGAAACAAAGATAAGAAAGGATCCATTTAGTTAAATGGAAGATCCTGACTATCAGTAAACAAGGAGGAGGACTGGGAGTTAGGAATTTAAAAAGGCAAAACAAAAGTCTATTGATGGAGTGGCTTAGAGGTTTTCAAAGGAGGAGCAAGAACTATGGGGCAAGGTGATTAGGGCAAAATATGAAATGGAAGGGTTTTGGATGACTAAAGGGATAAATACCCCTTCTGGAGTCAGTCTCCGGAGATTCATAAGGAATTTGTGGCCAAACTTGAAAGATAAGCTGAGTCTTATTGTCAAAGATGGAAGGAAAACATTGTTTTGGGAGGACAATTAGTTGGGAATTGGAAGTCTAAAACGACTATATCCTGATTCCTGACATCTGTACTTTGAACCAACAACATGGGGTTACTATGAAGGAACTATGGTCTACACATGGTTGGAATCTGACCTTAAGAAGATTCCTACAGGAATAGGAGGTGCCTAGAATGATTGAACTTTATAGAACACTAGAACAATGTAGTGGACTACATGCGGGTGAAGATACACTCAGATGGCAAAAACATAGTAATGGGATGTATTCAATCAGCTCAGCATACAAAGATTTGAACCAGGAGGGGTCTCAACTCAGTTTATGGCCTTGGAAACACACATGGAAAGTAAAAGTGCCTTATAAAGTGGCATGTTTTAACAGGTTGGTAACTACTGAGGCTGTCGTCACTCAAGATAATCTAAGGAAGAGGGGTATACCAATTGTTTCAAGATGTTATTTGTGTGGGAATGATGGTGAGACAATCAGCCATCTGTTTCTTCATTGTAGAGTGACCAACCAGTTATGGGATTTGTTCATTAATCTCAGAGGTGCTAGATGGGTAATCCCAGGTAGAACCTCTGATCTTTTATTATGCTGGAACACAGAGATAGACTTTACCACAGGCAAAAACAGATGGAAAATTGTCCCAGCAATTATTTGGTGGACAATTTGGAAAGAAAGAAACTTGAGATGCTTTGAAGATACAACCAACTCTCTACAAAAGATTAAGATGAAGTGTATTCTTCTTTTTTGTTTTTGGTGTAAATAAGAATATGTAGAGGATCCTGATTCAATCCTAGATGTTTTGAGTTCCTTGTAAGAAGAACAAGGACTATATTTTTGCTTTTCCATATTTTTGGCCTCCAGCACAAAGTTTGTGCGGATGATTTTTTGAATATACTGGACACTTTACCTTCTCCAAAAAAAAAAAAAAAAAAAAAAAAAAGGAAGACAGCAGATTCATTCACATAACAAGAGCCAAGAGGCACCACTTCTGTCACTATATGTTAGCAGGTTTGTCTTGGTCGACATTAACTTGAAACTTCAATTCTATGTAACAAGTTCTGAATATTTGGTAAAACTTAAGGTGCTTATATCAACAAACTAAACCTACGGCAGAAGTAAAAAAAATCAGATTGCAGAAACAAAAATAAACAATTCAGTTCTAGAGCTGGAACCGAGATGCATATAAGTAACAAACAGCTGTACAACCAAGCTTAACATGATATTCCCAGATTAAGATAGTTCTCCCTATGGAAGACGAATTGGTAACATTTGAATAACCATAGCTAGAGAATTTTTTGATAACCTGTAACCATAGCTAGAGAATATCAAGAACATGATGGTTTCGAGCCCCTATAACTCGCCAAATCAGGTTTACATACTTCTATCATATTAAGACAAAATAAAGCTCTAGAAACGGAGAACACTTGAAGCAATAATCAAGCGGATCAATAAAGGCAAATTGATGCAACATTTTGTGACTAGGCAGTCAAATATAAACCAGTTAGATGTAGCTATTTGCATTACTGCTTGAGTTTCCTCATTTATCTCCATGATAAACATTCAGGAAGTTGTAATTGTCTAGAATAATCTTCCGCAAGTAGTAGTTGTACAAATATCTACTTAGATAAAACAGGAGCTAGGAAACAGAGTTCCCGAATGAAAGCTTTGCAGGAAAATGATTGGATTTAGACATATTAATTTCATACTGCCAATCTGAGACACGATGTATCTTTGTGTGCTATTCTTCAGCCCATTTGAAGAACATACACACAAAAAACTATAGCTAGTTAAAGTTCATTACACGTGATCCAGTTATATGCTGCTCTCTGTCAACTTTAGTTTGAGGATCATAAGCACTTCAATCAGTCACAAAAACCAAACAGAGACAGCATGCCTCAAACTGGAGATATACAGGATAAATATTTGCATGGCCAATACCTTGTATGAATTGCAGCTACCTCATCTTTACCAAAACTGTCTTCATCAGCACCAAGGCTATGCAAATATAGACAAGAAGGATTACTGCAAGGCTGGACAAAAGAAGCACATGTCAACATTTCTATTACATTGGTTGTTTTTAAATTCTTCCACAAAGGGCATAACAGAAAGAGCAGAGATTACAAAACACCATGTTCAGTACCGTGTTTCTCAACCAAGCATGACAATATTTTGCAGTCCCAAACGATGCTCTGCAAGGACAATTTCACTTTGTCACTAAATCAAAATCAAAAAATCAACTAAGCCTCAACCCAAACCAATTGGAGGGGGATATATGAATCCTTTGTATCTATTTCTCTCTAGTTGGGCAATCTTCATTCCAACACTAAACAATTTATCTTTTATAAAACAAATTAGAGGTACTCTAAATTACAATTTTCACATTTGTCAATAAATTATAAATGATGATAATGTTTGACCAAGAGAAAGCGTTAGGCCCTTACCTCAAATACCTTCCTTCCAGGACAAAACCATGTACAAATTGAATACACTGTATGGCCTCTTCCTCTTTAGAGTACGTAATATATCTGCAAGGAAGAAAATGACAAAGAGAAACAATTACACAAGCAAACAATAATTTTGAAGAAAAAGGGAAAAGCCCCAATCAAACAAAAAAATTGACAGCAAATCACGCACACTCTATAAATAGACAAAAGCCCAGTGAATATGGATTTTGTCATTTCATCATCATCTAATAACACCTACAATTCAACACTTGCAAACTTCCATAAATACTGGACACATTACAGGTAGACTTCCAATTAAACCTTCCATTTTCCCCCAGATGCAGTTTCTGCTGCAAGATATTTTATTGATATCTCTCACGATCAATTCTTTTTATAAGTATTGACAGCTCTTACAATCTATCATGTACAACATTTTAGCCTCTCTACTACTACTAAATTTTGAATGAAAGAAACTACCACTAAATACAAACTGTACGGTTCTGCAACATCCTAACTGAAAATGATAGAAGTATCAGATAAAGGTGAATGTGATAATACTTCTACCTGGGAGAAACTCAAGAGCAAAATCAAAATTTTTTTGGGATAAGGTAACAGAAAACTCGGTCATTAGACGCCTTCATAGATAAAAATAGAGATATTTATATGATAACCTCAATTTTTCATTTGTCGTAGTTCCAGTAATAATCAACAAACCTAACATCACTGTTGTCACAAACTAGCTCCTTTTTTAATGTAACTTGAAACAACTAGGGCAGTTGCATCAAACCAAAAAAATAAAATAAAAAATAAACACAAGCAAATCCAACAGTTACAATACAAATAACATAGAACAAAGATGATAGACATATGTCAAACTCACACACTACAGGTATCATTAGTTAATAGCTGGATTGAACCACCGGCCGTCCGAGATAGAGAAATTTTAGAAATTTTCCCATATTGCCCGAAATATTCCTTCCGCTGTAAGAGCTGCCCAAAAAATATAAGAGTATTGCTTAATACTAGAGAATTAAAGATAATGAAACCTTCTTCAAGCACATGGTCAAGGAGAATTCTACAAGTGATATTTAAAAGTAGCAAATGTATAACATAAAAGCTCCATACATCTTCATCTGCAAGAATAAGAGGCAGCCCAGTCACATATGCCATTTTACGTTGAATGACCCGAACATTTGTAAGATCCTTCCTGACTTCGTTAGCTCTTGGCTTTGCCTTTGGTGGTTTACTTTTCCGATTTGAATTGTTGTTCTCTGCCCTGTTTTTATAATTGTCCGTTAGATTCTGTCTCCAACACTTTGAGAAGTAAATTAGTCAATCAGGGTAATAACCTTTCAAATTTTGCTTGCATCGCCACAACTTTATCCTTTTCATATTTTGTTCGACATGCAGGACATCGTCCCTCGGATGCCTCTTTCTCTGCTATGTCCATTATGTGATGCCAACACCAGACACACACCTGTATTGAATTGAGGTTAAAACCCCACAAAAAAACAAATCAATTGACAAACGTGAAACTTTATAAATTTGGTGTTCCTTCCTAAAAGACGTTAATCAATAACAATATCACGAGAGAAGTTGAAGAAGTAGACTCATTTAAGTTCCCAGTATTTCTTTGAATGTTGAAGATGACATCTCCAGAACTATTTGGAAGAATTGAAACCAACTATGAGACCTGATTCAAGCACAAATTAAGTACCGCCCCTTCACAAATGAACTCTGCTAGCTATCATATAATTAAATGTTCTCTTGCTTACTTAGCTGAAACTTTATACTGGATTATAATATTGAAATATGAAAGCATTGTTTGCACTCAGCAGCAGGGAATAACTGTATACCCATCTTAATTACAATATACCTAAATGTGCTTCATTGAAGCCTTTACTCAATCAGAATTTGAGAGAATCAATGCGCAAAAACGATATACACTAGTGCGTACATAAAATAGATCACACAAGTAAATTTCCAATCCACTACTCAACAATAGAGCAGATCTACTACCCCCTTATCAGAAATATCATAAGAGCTACTTTAAAATTTCATGAAGTACTTCGCATAAAATAAACTTTTTAAGATTATGTAACCTGACTAAAGATAGAAAGTGTTGTGAAAGCAGTATGAAAAAAGTACCACTCACTCAAAAGCAGCATAGAAGAGGATGAAAATAAGCTTCTAAATAACATCATAAGGTCTTTGATGGTATGCTACTACATCTATTTCTGAAACTTCATGATGAAGATAGAACATGCAATGGAGAAAACAACTCTCACGGTAAGTGGGATCACCCTTAAGTTGACCGGGATAAAATGTGGTGTAAATTGAGAATGACATTTTACAAACTGGCACAGAAGGCAGTCTGGTAAATGGCCATCAACCCATCTAAATCATTTCGACAGTAGCTAAATTGTGAAAGTATTTGAGGCAGTAGTTTGAAAGACTACTAAACCAGTTCACCCATTCAAATAAGTTGTACTCCCTAAGAAAGAAATGAGAGAACTAATTGAAAAGTACATAACCAACCTTTATCTACAATTCTTTAAGATACATCAAACATCAAATTTCTAAAGCAGAGTCAAAAACTATCAGCAGAAAATTTCATACAGCCTAACATTATTGAATGTCAAAAAACATAGTAATTGGAATTAAAACAATGAAAAAAAAACACGAAGATGAAATTCAGCTGCTCCCAAGGTTAATTTTAAGTGACGTTCAATTCCAAGTAGCATTATCTATCCAAAGACAGGGACTTAAAAGAGGAATATTCCCTTGAAATTATTTATAAAAAAAAGACCTGATAACCACATTTGCAAGGCTTAAATTGCTGATCGGTCCAGTCCATTTCTTCGGCACAAAGAGGACACCTTTTCTCTTCTTCATTGCTCATCATTGTCCTGTCAACCAATTAAATTTTCACTCCTTTATTAAAAGCTCAACAAAAACACATTAACAACACGCACCTTAAATTTTCCTCCTATATACCAAACATACGTACAAAGACGTAAAAAAACAAATGTCAATTCTTCTAAACCCTAACCAGCAAATAAACACACAGGAAAAAATCCACATTCCTATTCCCTACATTTGAAATAAACGAGAAAACACACATTCAAATAAATAGAATTTCCAAATTCCGGAAATGCGGTTTAAGAAAATCACACAGATTAAAAGATGCGGCATTTTCCCATGAACACAAACGAAAAGATAACAAAAGCTGTGCATATATATGTACATACATTTTGGCGTCGAATGAAACGCAAATGCAGGTGGTTTGAAGCAAAAAGGAAAGAAGAAATTCGAATGGAGATTAGGGTTTTTAGATAAAAAGTTTCGGCTAGTGAGAGAAAATATTTATATATATAGGAAAACCGTATATATATAATTGTGTGGGGGAAAGAAAAAGAACCAAAAGGAGAAAAAGAGAAAAAAAGGAACTTTTCTTTTTCAGAAATAAAAAAGGAACTTAAAATGAATTATTTTGATGGGAAAGAAGAGAGAGAGAAAGAGACGCGAAAAAACAACAGGGAGAGAGGTGGGGCACAAAGGATTGAAAACCACAGGATTTCAGGCTTGCATTTATGGATGGATTTTATTTGTTTGTTTGTTTGATGATTCCTCCTTTATATATTTTTCTTTTTTTTATTTTTCCAGAACACTAAGCTAGCATTTAGCCATAAATTTTCTATTTGTTTTAAAAATTTTGATTTGGGTGAAGTTTAGTTTTAAGATAAAAACATGTTTGGATATAATTTTTCAAAATATATTTCACTTTTTTTTAAAAACATAAAATGTGACTCATACCCATTAATTCTAAAAACTATCAAAAATACCCAGCAGTACCAAACAAACTTGCTAAACCTGTATATGCAAAACCTTCATTGATGCCATTCGTTATCATTTTCACAAACGATAATCCCGAACATATATAAGTTTGGCACAAAATTATCATTTTTATAATGCACTATATAATAGACAACCTGATATTTTAATATCAACTGCTAATAACACAATTACTAGCTACTATAATTCGTCAAATTGCAATAATATTAAAAGATCCATCCGTCTAAAAAAAAATTTTAGTAATTAGCTGGTAGATTAGTTGGGTCATAATAGATGGTGAATTTGTTTATAAAATACAAAAATTTGGGATAATTTTTTAAATTATTAAAATGCCAAGCAGTAATATTTTGGACCAAATATAAATCTAAAGCAATTTTGGGATTTGAAAATTTTATTTTCAAAATCTGCCAAAATATAGATAAATCTATAAATAAACATATTTGTCAAAAAGTTTTGGAAAAAAACTTGGCAAAATCTTGGCCAAACGGAGGCTAAAACAAAATAAAATTTCTTATTGTAGAAGAAGAAAAAAAAAGGCGATTTTTCCCATGAATTGATCTAGCAAACCGACACATGTGTGAACAAATAAAGTCAAACTTGAATGTTAGTGTTCAAGTTAACTTGGGTATACCTTAATTATTTTATTGGACATTCACTTTATTTTTGATTTAATTAATAAAGAGGAGGTATGTCAAAATATCAATCTGTCAACGGTTTGTCTAGTGCTCTAAAGTTTTTGTTCTTGGTATTAAGAAGTTTCTAGTGTATTGTTAAACGTTTAGTAGGCGTTGGGTTATGATTTTGGTATTATCATGAAATAGTCAGAAATTTAAGAAATAGTTAGGAGTCAAAGGATTGTATCATATTTTATCAGGTTAAGTACATCTTGTCACTTGTTTGATTGATTTTGATTAAAAAAATGATGCCAAACCATGTTCGCTTTTAAGTGATATATATAGTAGATGCTAGCATGTTATAAGTTGACTATTAAAAGCTTTCTCCTTTTCCCCTTTTTTTTTTTTTTTCTGGTTCAAAGGCAATGTTCATAACTTAGAAGAATTAAAAAGTTAACCAAGTAATTGTTACGATCTAAATTCATGAGTCACAACCAACACCTAACGAGCTACTACTCGTTAAAATATCAGCTTAAATCAAATAAAGCGCAATATCATAGTACATGCAACAAAATTATAACATGGATAAATCTAAATTTCTTCCGAAATAACATAGGTCTGAAAATATAACGCAAGGTTTAAACATATCACAATCCACCATACATAGTCAAAAGAGCATCTAAAATAGACTGTAAGTGACGCAGTCCGCAAATAATATATAATGAAAGATAGTCTGATCCTACTGCGACACATCTGGTTGACTTGCCTCCGTGGGAACCGGAACACTAATAAGTGTGAATTTTGACCACTTATTAGTGCCTTCTTGCTATAGTTTTTAGTCCGAAAGTAATGATTTTGTCCCCTAATCTAATAAAAATAATTGAATTGTAGGTGTGATAGAAAATATAAGTTCAATGAAGAGAAATGATTCAAAAAGGAAATGTTCTAGCCAAATTCAGTGAAGACAAGAAGTGCCGAGAAAAGTGCGGTCCGCAAAATTATAACTGCGGCCGCGAAAGAAGGAATGCGGCAGCAGAGGAAGATCTGAAGCTTTAGGAAATTTTGGCAAAAGTGTGGTAACACTTGGTCCGCAAAACAGGTTCGCACTAGGAGTGGCCAGTGGTCCGGTCCGGTACCGTTACTGCGCAAAAAACGGGACCAAACCGGTAATTTTCGGTCCGGTCCTCCGGTTGGAAATGGATCGACCGGACCTTGACCGGTACCGGCAACCGGTCTACCGATTTTTCCGGTCCGGTCCGGCCGGTCCACCTTTTTTTTTAATATTTTTTTAATTAGTCCCTCCTTTATTTAACTTTATAAATAAATGAAAAGTATGTTTCAAAGTTAAAAGTTAGAATTAAAGAAGTTATAATAATATTCTTGCAAACTTTGAATTAGTTTCAAAGTTTATAATTAGATTCAAACATTGAAATATATACAAAGTTAGTAAAAAATAAAATAAACTTTATAGAAGAAGAAAATTATAAGTTTTTGAAAATATAACAACAAAATATTACTAACTTTGAATATATATTTGAAATGAAAAGTATGTTTCAAAGTTAAAACTTAGAATTAAAGAAGTTATAATAATATTCTTGCAAACTTTGAATTAGTTTTAAAGTTTATAATTAGATTCAAACATTGAAATATATACAAAGTTAGTAAAAAATAAAATAAACATTATAGAAGAAGGAAATTATAAGTTTTTGAAAATATAACAACAAAATATTACTAACTTTGAATATATATTTGAAATGAAAAGTATGTTTCAAAGTTAAAACTTAGAATTAAAGAAGTTATAATAATATTCTTGCAAACTTTGAATTAGTTTCAAAATTTATAATTAGATTCAAACATTGAAATATATACAAAGTAAGTAAAAAATAAAAAATAAGAACACAAGAGTTGTGAACTTGGAGCAATTTTATTAATATGTATTCTGATGTAGAAAATTACATTCTTTTAAACATGCTCGCTAGTTTTTTTAAGATAGCCGTAGGCTTTCCCTTAGGAACAGGTTGTTGTTGTTCCGGTTCATCGTCTTCTTCTTGATCTTCTTCATCTTCCGTTTCATTGGTTTGATTCCCGTCTTCACTTGTTCCGTCGCTCAAAATTTGATCCATATACGCTCTGTCTTTTTTCTGCGTAAGCTCCGGTATTCCAAAGTTTCTTCGCTCTACTCTTATCCAATCCCTGAATAGAACTCCTGTCTCCATTGCCTCTTCTCTCAATGAATGTCTGTGATCTCTAATCTGAAATCTTCCCTGGCTGAAAGCGCTCTCCGACGCAACTGATGACGCTTGAATTGTCAATATATCGCGGGCCATTTTTGAAAGTATGGGAAATTGTGCTTCTTGACTCTTCCAGTAATCCAATAAATCGTGAGTTCCAAAACTTGTAAGTTTCTTCGGATATTGGATTAAGTAGACTTCGAACTCGTTGTATTCCTCCCGTGGTCATCTTATTATGAAAGCAGCTTCTGATCAAGTCCTCCAAAACTGCTCATCCCAGCATGCCTTTTGCCTATTTGAGAAGAACTTTCACCGGTTGACAGTATCGGTGCAGTTGGTGTAGCAGTCTCTGCCCAAGCTCTGTACTTTCCGAGAACAGCCACGGTATCTGCATAAACTTTACCACGAGCAGTTTCTACACTAGGGTAGTTATTAGTTGCAATTTCAAGAGGTGTAATATCTAAATTTGCGTATATTTCCCGAACAAGTCGTTCAGTTAACTTAATTTTATATGCATGATGCAACACATAAGCAATGTAAAAAAGTTGATGAATTGGAAAAAAATATTTTTTAAATTTTTCAATCATGGCCTCTACAGCCATTTTATATTCGTCGTATTGCCTATATAATTTTAATAATTCAGATATGCCAGCTATATAATATGACATAGTAGGAGTAGTTGGATAATATTGTCCAGAAAATTCTAAAGTAGCATGATAGAATTTTTCTAAAAACTGGAGGAGATGTTCAACAAGGTTCCAATCTTCCTCCTTAAGATGATAAAGTTCCATAAAATATTTATTATACATTTGAGTTATAGGCTCACTATATTCGTAAGCAACAGTTAATGTTTCAAAACTTCTTTTGGAACTCTCCTAATCGGCATTCCTAATTCTATACATTTCCTTTCCCATTCTCTTTTTCTTTCTTGATTTTTATTTCTAAA
>MCJB01039120.1:0-37946 GCA_002018475.1 Nicotiana obtusifolia | reverse complement strand
TCTAAATATAAAGGCAATAGCTACTTTAACCTTTTCAATAATGTTGTTAAATAAGTCAAGACCATCTTTAACTACTAAATTGTAGATATGACATGCACATCTAACATGAAAAAATTCCTTAAAAGGGGGGTTTAAAATAGGTCTTAAATTCCTAAGTGCTTCTGTGTTGTTCGTAGCATTATCTACTGTAATACTAAAAACTTTGTTAGATAAACAATATGCACGACAAATTGATGAAACTGTTTTGGAAATATAATTTTCCGTGTGTGATTCATCAACTACTTTATATGCAATAATACGTTTTTGAAAGACCCAACCAGGATCTATCCAATGAACAGTAACAGTAATATAATCACAATTATTTGTAGAACGACCCATATCAGTAGTAAGGCATACTCTAGTGTCAAAGTTATCAAATAAATATCTCAAATAATCTCTATATTCGTTTTTAAATTTAATAATATCATTTTTAACAGTTGTTCTTGGAAAACCTTTAAAGGAAGGATTATATGTAGCTTGAATATAACGAACAAAACCAGTAGAAGAAGGAAAACTATAAGGTAAACCCTCTACCGCAACTAGTTTAGCAATATTTTTCCTATCCCTTTGTTTATCATAATTAAGAATCCCTCCTGTTGTTTGGTTAAGTTTAGCTTGGACACCCGAGGATTCGTCATATGCTACCCCACCATGCTCGGTTCCAAAATAAATACCCCCCGCCCGCATTGACCATTCCTTGGGATGTTTAGTTCTTATGTGAGTTCTAATTTTACCTGTCCCACCTTCATTACCCCCAATTTTAAAAACCCACACCTGTCTACAAAGACCACAAACGACTGTCTGATTTTCAATTTTCTTCTGTACAAATTCTCACACCTCAGATCTTTTCTTACGTTTAACCGGGGCTCTAGTGGGAGGTACAGGAGGCAAGTCGGACTGAACTTCAGGTGGACTAACTTGAAATTCACGTTGTTCTTCTAAATTAATCCCAGTTTGGTAATTAAATTGCGCTTCTACGTTTTGTGAATCAAGTGGATTATAAGAGCTCAAATCATGATCATATTGATTTTCATCTACGTGTTGACTAGAACTACCAACAATTCCTTTACCTCTATTTCCCGAACGACCACGTGCCCGCCCCCCACTACTAGTTCCAATTGAACCTCTTTGAGACATAATTATAGCAAATAAAATAAATATATCACAAAAATATAATAAAAGAGTAGAAATAGGAACGACCAACCAATATAGCCAAAGTAGCAAAATAGCAATATTGTAGATGATTTTAAGAGAATTAGAGAAAATTGGATGATTTGTGTGAAAAATATGATGAAATAATGGGGTATTTATAGGAAAAAATAGTTAGGGGTGATTATGGGGTAAAATGACCGTTTTTGGCCGTTGCCCAACGGCTATTTGCTCAATAGAGCCGTTGGCCAACGACTATTTTTTAAATCCAGCATTTTTTTTAGTGGTCCGGTCCGGTATCGGCCGGTTTCGGGCTATTTTTTAACCGGTCCTACCGGTCCCAAACCCCCAGACCGTCTCGTGACCGGTTCTGGCTCCCCCCTCTAAATTGGTCCGGTTCACACCGGTCCGGTCAGCCTTAGTTCGCACTGACAAGTCTGAAAGATAGAATGAGCAGTTGAACAATTCTGAAGCCTCCTCAAATGAGGTCCGCAGGCTTGAAGTACGACCGCAAAAGTTGATGTGCGGCCATAAAAGCTGAAGTGTGACCGCAGAACTTCCCCTACTAAAAGAAAAAGCAATGTTAATCCAGCAAAGTGCGGACCGCAACAGCTGATGTGCAGCCGCAGAACCCTTCGAAGGGCATTTTTGTCAGAGATTTCGGGAGCCCTAAAAATATAACTTTATGACTTTTTTTAGGGCATCTTTTCACTGTAGTAGCTACGAGTTAGTTACTTTTAGCTATTTTGAGCAAGCTTGAGCTACAATTGGAGAAGATCATCTACTTGCTCTTTTATTTTTGATTTTAAGTCTTTTATTTCTTCTTATTTTCATCTTTCCATGTCTTTTACTGTGAGTAGGTAGACTTTATCTAGGGTTGTGATTCAACCCTAGTGTGTAAATCTTATGGGTAATTAATATTATGCTTCGTATTGATTGGGTTAGTGTTATTTAGCTTTATTTATGCATTAAAGTTAGAATTGATGGTTGCAGACATTGATTCATGCCTTTTTTACCTTGTTCTTACTTGAGAGAAAGGAACTGAGTTTAGGAAAACTTGGCTAATAAAAAATTGAACTAGTTAAGTTATTGATTAGCTTAATTAACGGATTTGAACTAGAGATAGTGATAATCTCATTTGGGTTCATATTGAATTGCACTTATAACTACCCATTTGGACTTGAGAAAGATAAATTGGGCATAATCACTCCTTAATCGAGAGGTATTGAGTGAGTGCTTGACTATTGAGAGTCGTGACAACCCCGCTCTATCAAGCAAACATAAATTGACTTTACCCATTAGATTTATGCCTAGATTAAGATTACAACCTGATGGCAGGCTAGGAACTCATGTTTTAGCTATATTTTGCACTCTAATTACTACACTTTGATTGTATTTGAGCCTAATTGCTAGTACTTTGTACTTCTTACGTGTATTTTACTTTGTAGGATATGATTATGAGTTAAAACGATAATTTGGAGCTAAATTGAACAAGTTGGAGTTTTGAAATCTGAGTAAAAGCCCAAGGAGTTAAACTGGGATGCGTTCGGAGGTTAAGGACCAAGTGTGGATATCAAAAAGTGAAAGAAACAATTTACTCTGAGAAAACTACACTGCCAAGCCGCATGGCGTGGCGTGGCAGCGTAGCAGGAGAAACTCTGTCAGAAATCGCTCTCTGAACTTTCCCACAACTGCATGGTATAGGGCAGCATGCCATGCGGGGCGCCTGTGCAAAATTTACAGAGTGTTTTCCTATTTCGGCTTGAAAAGAGTAGTTCCATCCGGACCCGTTCCTATGTTGTATGAATACACCAAAAATACGGTTTTTGGGGGGCTCTTGACCTACGGAAGATTGAAAGAGCATTGAAGACTCAAAGCACAAGGATTCATCATTCTCTCCTCAACTCAATACCCGAGTTTGGATTGAATTCATATTTTCTTATTCTTCAATTTTATTTGTGATGACCTTCCCATGATTATGGAGTAGTTTACCTTAGGGTTTGACGTATATGGTGTTTTGATTGATATTTGTGGATTTTAACTCTAGTTCTTTGAATGAATTTGTTTGTGGAGCTTTGATTTGATTGCAATTTTGTTCACCTAATTATTTAATCGAAAGAGAAATACTTTGGGTGATTATCTTTGCATTATCTTATTTGGTTTAAGTCATTCTTTTAAGTTATTGAAAGAGCTTGTTGAATTGTTGATTAAATCAAGTTAGGAGAATATTCGAGAGACGTTTTCCTAAAAACTAGTCCATTAACGTATTCTTGCATACTTTCATAGTGCTTTATATTAGTTCATCTCGTAGAGTTCAGATTTAAACGATAGAGGAGTCTTGGCTATACGATTGAACTAATCATCGAGTGAATTCTTAAGAACCATTAGAACATTAGAGTGAATTGAACTAGAGTTAGATCTCGAATAGCTATCTTACACCTATCATGTCACGACCCTTATTTCTCCCATTGATTATTTCGGCATTGCTCAAATTTTGTCTTTCTGTGATCAATTGTAAATTGCTTTTATTTTAGTAGTTAATTTTCGTACATAGTGATTCCAATCAAAGTGTCAATCATAGCGTTAACCCAAAAATTATTTGAATATTATTTAAATCCAATCCCTTGGAGATGATAATTAAACTATACTATCTTTGGCTAGCGAATATCAATTTCTTGTGTGTCTTGCGCTTGTCACAACCCTAGGCTTTTCTCCATTTGTCAAAACTTCAAAAACATTTTGCTTATTAATTGTTTGCTAGCTTAGTTCACAAATCATACAAGTTTAATTAGTGAAGTTGATACGATATTCTTGTTTGAAAGATAACTTGAATTATATCAAGTTGCTCACTTAAGTGTGTTTACAATAATACATACCTATATTAAACTCTTTGAGGTTTGACCCTGACTCGTGCTAGGTAATTAGTATTGTAAATACCATTTCATATTGCTCATCAGTGTGCGGACAACGCCAAAAAAAGCCAACTCAATCGAAACCAATGATGTCGTGCAACAACACTAGTGGAAAGATAGGCATAGAGTAGTAAATGATTTAGTAAGATCATCAACTCGTTCCCCAACTTACCCTCGTAGAGCACATCTTCAAAATATAATGCATGAAAGCACATAATTAATATACATCACATGCGATAAATAATTACAATAGGTATAATAACTTTAAAGCCATAAATTACACCAACAAATCATATATGTGTACTAGGTCCCGTGGTAAAAATAACTAGACACAAAACAATAGGCTATTTGCTGATAATACTGATAGATCGAAACCACAAGCCTTCCGCAGGTGGAACTGCTAGACCAAATAACGATCTCCAATATAATAGGCCCTCACTATTAGAAATTTAGAATGTAATGGCATAGTCACATATATTGAAGGGTGGTCAACCGAATACCTTTCATCAAAAAATTATACTCTATACATAGGAACTTATATTGTATATATATAGGTCACAAATTATTTTTTTGTATGTGTATAGTAAATTTCGAACACCCTTGTCAAGACCCCAATTTTCCTCCGTAGAATGTCGTGATAGCACATAGTCTCTAAGACTAGGTAAGCCTAATATACATGCAGCATATAACTAAGATAATAATAAAACTCTCAAATAACTCACCTACTATCATAAAAGAAGTCCGCAACTTAACAAAACAAACTCCCAAAATCTGTTGATAACAAGGCACAAGATCTACAAAAGTAATACTGATCATCCCTAACAACAATATCTATAAAAAGGGAAAAATGAAATAGAACTAAATAGGGGGTGACTCTGAGGCTTGCGGATGCCAGCAGGTATACCTTGAAGTCTCCAAATCCGAACTCGACTCACTATGCCTAGGCTGGAAAGAGGTACCTGGATCTGCACAAAAAATGTGCAGAAGCGTAGCATGAGTACACCGCAAGGGTACCTAGTAATTATCAAGCCTAACCTCGGTAGAGTAGTGACGAGGTCAGGTCAAGACCCTACTGGAATAAATAAGAAAAACTGAACAGGTATATGACAGTGTGATAATGATAAACAATGAAAATGAAACAGTGAAGAAATATACCAAGAATAGCTACACTGAACTAAGGCAATTAAGGCATCACGGAAGAAAACAAGAAATAATATGCCAAGGAAATAAAGCAACCAAAATACAAGGGATGTAATAGAAAGGCATCAACAAGAATCACTACCGAGGTATAGCCTCATAGTCTCATATCACAAAACAAATCACAATCTTTTCTTATATCACCGCGGGAGCCTTGTATTTAGTTTTGAAAATCACTTTTCCTGAAATAGCTTCTCGCGTTTTAGCTCACCTTATCACATCGCGTGGCTTCAAGTAGTTTCCCTACTAGCAATACACGTATCAAGGCCACCTTATCTCACCGCATGCGTTTCAACCCCAATCATATACCACCGCATGCGTATCAATATCACAATGTATCACAAATCGCACCTCAAATGCTCAATATCACAACTTGCCAAAGAAGTCAACAATAGTAATGTTTCCACGATAAACAGCCCAAGGCTCGACCACAATATGCACAAGAGTCTCAACAATAGCAACCGAAAGTGAATAACTCAACAAGAATGATATTTTAACAATTTACAAATTGCCTCAATGATGATGAATATAACATATTATGGTAACTCAACTAATGGCATGAAAGGAATCTACATAGCTAAAATCGGTCAATTGCCACATTTAGCCCG
The DNA here is from genome assembly GCA_002018475.1 of Nicotiana obtusifolia. Lineage (NCBI taxonomy): Eukaryota > Viridiplantae > Streptophyta > Magnoliopsida > Solanales > Solanaceae > Nicotiana > Nicotiana obtusifolia. Next base: position 32,041 of record MCJB01039120.1, on the reverse strand, counting down.
TGTACACACTCGTCACCTTGCGTACACAGCTTCCACATATCACAATTAACACAAAACAACACTAATCCTAAGGGGTAATTCCCCTCCCCTCCCTCCCCCCACAAAGTTAGGCAAGACACTTACCTCAAAACACGCTAACCCAATCCATTAGTAAGTCTTTCCCGCGATTATCCAACTTCGAACGACTGGAATCTAGCCAAAACAATTTCATACCATAAATATAAACTATAGAAAGCTATTCCGAACAATAAAGTTCCAATCTTTAAAGAGAAACAAAAAGTCAACTCAAAAGGTCAACTCCGGGCTCGCATCTCGGAACCTGACCAAACATACAAAATCCGAACACTCATTCAATAACGAGTCCAACTATACAGAATTACTCAAATCTGACTTCAAATCATCTTTCAAATCCCCAAATTTAGTCTAAGAAGTTTCACAATTTTTTCCCAAATTTTCCAACTCAAATCACTGATTATATGACAAAAATAAAGATGGATTCATGTATAATAACCAAATCCGAGTTAGTATCACTTACCCCGATGATTTTCTTGAAAATTCCTCAAAAATTGCCACAAACCAAGATCTCTAGGTCCAAAAGATGAAAATAAGAATAAACCCTCGACCTAAGCCTTTTCTGCTCAGCGATATCTGTTTTTGCGGTCAAACTGTCGCACTTGCGGAAAAATCCATCGCAGGTGCGGTTCTAACTAAGGCCCAGCTCCATCGCTTCTGCGGACGGCTGCTTGCTTCTGCAGAAAATCGACCGCACCTGCAGTCCTTCCCAAGCTCCTCAGGTTCCGCTTCTGCGGAACAAGACATCGCGCCTGCACATCTGTGCTCAGGCTCCGTACCTGCGACCCAGGCCTGGGTTGGCCCCTTTCTGCTTCTGCGCTTCTTCACTCGCAGTAGCGAGTCCGCACCTGCGGCCACTCCTACCGCAGGTATGGTGACACCAGAATAGCTGAAGCTTTAGCAACACTAAGTCCAAAAATCATCCTGATTTCAATTTGATTCACACCTGGGGGCCCCAGGACCCCGTCTAAATATACCAACAAGTCCCAATACACATAACGGACCTACTCGAGGCCTAAAATCACATCAAACAACATCGATTTTACAATCACAACCCAATTCAAGCCTATTGAAACTATGAACATCCGACTTCCAAAACTAACATCAAATCATACCAAAACAACTCCGATTAACCTCAAAATTTTCATACAAGTCATAAATGACATGATGGACCTATTCCAACTTTCAAAATCGAAATCCGACCCCGATATCAATAAAGTCAACTCCCGGTGAAACTTCTCAACCTTCCAAACCTTCAACTTCCTAACTTTCACCAATTCAAGCCGAAACGATCTACGGACCTCCAAATCAATATCCGGACATGCTCCTAAGTCCAAAATCACCATGCGGAGCTATTGAAAACGACAAAACTCCATTCCATAGTTATCTATACAAAAGTCAAACTACACTCAACACCTTCAACTTAAACTTCCAACTTAGGGACTGTGTGTCCCATTTCATTCCGAAACTCACCAGAACCAAAACCAAACATCCCTAGCAAGTCACATAACCATAATACAACATAGAGTCGGCAATAAATAGGGGATTGAGGCTAAAATACTCAAAACGACCGGTCGGGTCGTTACAATCCTTCATAAAATTTCTGACTTCGCCATTGTTAGATTGACTATACCAAAATAGACATCAATAGTCTCTAAACAATAGGACGGCTAGACTAACAAACATGATATCGATATCAACGCAATTCAACAAGCCATGTATGTCACACAGTACAAGTAAAATAACATCATTTGATGGATATCATAGGATACAAATCATTGAACATGTATACTAACGTCACATAACCTAATATATATTGTGTCAATGCAAAACTAAAATGTCATGCTCGTTTTATCAAAAAATCGGTGTATATCATGCTTTTACATCTCAACAATATCATGCATAGTCATAAGAGTGTATAACATAATTACGTAGAATGAAAGTGTTTCTTACAGTGTCTTATCTCAAAATAGCACATATGTCCTAATGCGTACTCGCCCATAACATATTAGGTAGTTTCAAAATATATATGTAGTTTTAAATTATGCTTTTGGAAAAGCAAGCAATTCAAAAGTTAAAGTCTCACTATATTTTACGACAGTAAGTCCCACAAATGTATAAATTCCAAAGCACCCTTTAAATGACTTTCAGCTGCCTAAATATACGTAAAAAATCGAATTACAAGGTCAATTACGCTAGTTCGAAATCATTTTATGATTTTGGAAAAGTCAAAGTCAATGGTTAAAGTCAATTTTTGGTCAATTTAGTCAAACTCTCTAATAAATTATAGAATCGGATTACCCATAAGCTTACTATTCTATATATGCAATTAGATTCTTAATCTAAATGCATTGCCCACTTCAATCCCCAAGTTATCTAATTAGGAAAGAATATCCAAAATTTCTAATTTTACCAATCAAAAGTTATGTTTATATAGTCGGAATTTAATCAAATTTGAGTATAATTCACAAAAGATGCTAGGGAATCATTACCTCTATGATTTGGGTTAAAATCAGTTTATCTGAATTCACCCACAAACAACTCCTTTAAAAATAGCAAAATTAAATCTGAAATTGCTATTGTTTATTTTATACCTGGGTCGCTTTAGTCACGATCGTAAAGATTAAGTTAGTCAGACCTTCGCTATCGCGTTTTAGTTGTCACGTCCTTCTCTCTCCCTTGACCAGTCAATCATTCACTATATTCGTAATGCTCATGTCGTGAGCGTGAAGCACAATTCTTCAGCTTGACTTATCAATACTTTACCTCGATTGTGATATTTCACTCGTGATTACAGCTAAATCAAATCTACACTAAAAATTAGCTACAGTTTCTAAATTCCAAAATGAAACAACCTCGTGCTCTTCGATTTCAAGCGAAACCATACCAATAATTTTCAAAACATAATACCAACATATATAAAGTCTCAAAACAGGATTTGAAATATAAATACTTAAAACGAAGATTATGGTTGTTACAATAATCTTACGCAACAAATATTTAAGACCACTTTACTAGTATAAAAGTCAAGTATATCAAGGATCGTTTTTTGATAGTAAATTTTCCTAATAAATGAACAACTGTGAGATTTTTGAGATTTAAATAGTTTTAAAGTATTATATTTATTGTACTCAATGATTTATGCAAGACGTTATGTAAAATTGCTTGCCAAGAGATTTATGTAAATCATAGTAACCGACGATAAAGATTCATAAGATACGACAAGAAGCTTTGGACATGTATTTTTTTAAATATTAAAGCATAAATTTTTTTAGATGTCGTGCCTTTTTATTTTATTAAGCAGTTGCGCAAAACAACATCATTTGTATTTAGTGCTAAAGAAAGAGAAAAAGTGAGAGAGAAAGAGGGGGGAGGGTGGTGAGAGATAAATTTTAAAATTCTCACCCATATTTTAAAATTAGCAAGTTAAATTTTTTATTAGTTAATATAATATACTCTAAATATATAAATAGTTAAATAGTAATTGTATAATCTATTTAACAAAAATTAAAGGTATGAATTCCATTTATTTAAAGAAAGATGCAAATTACTTATAAAGTATACAGTAATCTTCAAATTCAAATAAGAAATTATATAGTGATAAGTAATTAAAAATGAATATGTGAAGTTGTTATTAATAATATTATCTCTAATTTATTTTAATAAAATAATATTTGGAGGAAGAAACTCTCTCTTCTCTCTAGCAATTTGTATCATGGACACAGTAACTAACACCACCGTAACGACCCGACTGGTCATTTTGAGAATTAGCATTTCGTTCGGTGGCTTAAGGTTTCGAGCAGCTTCGTATTGTGTATCATGACTTGCGTGTGTGGCCGGGTCGATTTTCAGATGATTCGGGATTGATTTAGAAGAATGATTCTTGTTTTAGAAGCTTATGTGGCTAGAGTTGATTGGAGTTTGACTTTTGTGTAGACGACTCCGGAATGGTGTTTTGATGATTCCAAGAGCTTCGTATGGTGATTTTGGACTTAGGCGTTTGTCCGGATTTGAATTTGGAGGTCCGTAGTTTGATTTGATGCATTTTGGTAAAAGTTGGAAAGTTGAAGGTTTAGAAGGTTGAGAGGTTTGACCTGAAGTTGACTTTGTTGATATCGGGTTCGAATTCAATTCCGAGAGTTGGTATAGCCCCATTGTGTCATTTGGGACTTGCATGCAAAATTTGACGTCATTCCGGGTTGATTTGATATGATTCAACGCGAGTTGTAGAAGTTGAAAGTTCATAAGTTCATTAAGTTCGATTTGAGGTGCGATTCATAGTTTTGATGTGATTTGAGGCCTTGAGCAGGTCTGGCATTATGTTATGGGACCTGTTGATATGTTCGGACGGGGTCCCGAGGGGCTGGAGTGAGTTTGGGGTGGTTTCAGACCATTTCTATGCCATTTTTAACTGCTGGTTTTTTGCCACAGTGGTGTGCATCGTGATCGAGGACTTTGGGTCGTGTTCGCGAAGAGCAAATTGCTGTTTGCGGCACTGTAAATCGCGATTACGGAAGCCATTTCGGGATAGCATAGAAGAAAATTTTGCTATTACAGGACTGACTTTGGAAGCTTATATCCTGCAATCTATAAGGAATTTGGAGATGATTCAAAAATAAAAATTGCAGTCCGTTGTGTCTAGTTTTCAGAAAATCAAACCGTTTATCATTTAAAATTTTGTACAAAAATTAATTACTGATATACTATAGGCTATCTGAAAAGAGTTTGGGAAGGGTAATGGAAATTTGTTCATCCCAATCGCGGGAAAGTGACCGCGATCGCGAAGGGTAAATGTGTGCTGGAAATTTTTTGAATCGCAATCGCGTGGTTGGTGAATGCGATCACGAAGGGTACCTTCAGTGTTAAAAGTACTCTATTTCAAAAGTCTTGGTCATTTTATCATATTTTGAGCAATAGAACTTAGATTTGGGTGATTTTGAAGGGGATTTTCACACTTTGGATTGGGCTAAATATTTTTTACTCGGATTTGATTATATTTTATGATTCCATCTTTGTTTTTATCATTAAATTAGTGGTTTAAATTGAAAAAAAAAAAGAGAATTTTGGTAAAAATTTTCAAAAATGTTAAATGAGGATTTGAAGGCCGATTTGATGCCCAGAATTAGAAAGTTTTGGTATGGTTGGACTCGTATCGGAATGGGTGTTCGAAGCTTTATTATCCGGAATTATTTTCTGTGATTTTTATTTATGATATTGAGTTATTTTGGCTAGATTTGAGCCGTTCGGAGGTTTATTTCACACGAGAAGATCATTTTAGAGTATTGATTTGGTTTCTTTGAGGTAAGTATCTTACCTAAGTGTGGGGGAATTACCCCTTAGGATTTGAGTTGTTCGTGCTATTTGTGTTATGTGAAAGCCGTGTATGCAAGGTGACGAGTGCATACTCAGGCTTATATATGGAAATTGACCGGTTTAGACTCTTAGGCTTCTTTCATGTATTTATTTGGAATTGTTAGCACATGTTATATCTCTTATTCGTCATGTTTACTATCACATGCTTTATTTAAAATTGTCCTTACATGTCACATCCTTTACTTGTCAAGTTTAATCTTATATGCTTTATTTGAAGTTGTTACCTCTTTTATTATTATGTGACTTCTTTTATTGTTGAGTTACTCTTAATTGAAGTTGTTGTTACATGATATCCTTTAGTTGTTGGGTCACTCTCATGCATTTAGACGTAGTTGCTAGTTCATGCCATCTCTTTCGTTGTTAGCCTATTTCATACACTAGAATTCGAAGTTTGCCATTTCATGGAAATACCTTCATCATCGAGTTGATGGGTTATTCTCATGCATCACAATCCGCACGGTATGGTCATAAGCTCAATATCAACATAAAAGCAGATAATACAAGAATACATGGGCATGATCAATAAATTTTAAGTTTCATACTCCTGAACCGGTATAAGTGGCAGGCTACGGTGTATGCTTGTGCGAGTATATTATTATAGCCCAAGTCAACAAGTAATATCAAGGACATCGAGTAGCTCATTGAAAGCAACACAACAAGTCGCATAAGGTGTATGATATACACAAGAAGAATCACACTAACACATGAATATCGCCAACATAATACCCCCAGGCCATCACATATCATCCCTGACATTGCCACCCTCTCTTTCTTATAGCCACCCGTATCACTCCATCCTGATAATATCATTTGCCACCTGTATCACTCTGATAGTCACCCGTATCACTTCGTATAATAGCCACCCTTATCGCTCTGCTCGGACAATAACACAATAGCCATCCGTATCACTCCGCACAATCAACAACGATAAGATGCCACCTTTATGCCCCGCATAACAACAACAGTGAGATGCCACCCTTATGCTCTGCATAACAACAACCAAACTACACAACAATTTACAATGTGCTAACGTCACAATAACACGACATATCAACTCGTACCACAAGTGCCCATAGGCCACAACCTTTCCAAAAGAACCAATAATATCAATATTTCCATAACAAAAAGCCCACGACTCAAACACAATGTGTATAGAATCTCAACAATAATAAAATGAACGGGAAAGTAACTCAACTATGAACAACACTTTATAAACACAACTTCAATTAAAATAGATTAATGACTTTCAATAACTTCAATTTCAATTAATTTATGAAGGATCATCTCGATGATGACGGTATTTCTATGAAATGGAAAACTTCGAATTCTAGTGTATGAAATAAGCTAACAACGAAAGAGATGACACGAACTAGCAACTACGTCTAAATGCATGAGAATGACCTGGATACAAAAGGATATCATGTAACAACAACTTTAATTAAGAGTAACTCAGCAATAAAAGAAGTCACATAATACTAAAAGAGGTAACAACTTCAAATAAAGCATATAAGAGTAAACTTGACAAGTAAAGGATGTGACATGTAACAACAACTTCAAATAAAGCATGTGATAGTAAATATGACGAATAAGAGATATAACATGTGCTAACAATTCCAAATAAATACATGAAAGAATCCTAAGAGTCTAAACCGGTCAATTTCCACATATAAGCCTGAGTACGCACTCGTCATCTCGCATACACGGCTTCCACATAACACAAATAACACGAACAACTCAAATCCTAAGGGGTAGTTCCCCCACACCTCAAAGAAGCCAAATCAATACTCTAAAATGACCTTCTCGTGTGAAACAAACATCTGACGGCTCAAATCTAGCCAAAATAACTCAATATCATAAATAAAAATAATACAAAATAATTTCGGATAATAAAACTTCGATTTTTAATGATAACTAAAAAATCAACCTGATAAATCAACCCCCAGCCCGCACCTCGGAACCTGAAAAAATTAACAATATCCGAACATCCATTCCGATACGAGTTCAATCATACCAAAGTTTTTCAATTCCGACATCAAATCGGCCTTCAAATCCTCATTTTACATATTTGAATGTTTTTACCAAAATTCTCATTTTCTCCAATTCAAATCACTAATTTAATGATAAAAACAAAGAAGGAATCATGAAATATAATCAAATACGGGTAAAGAACACTTACCCTACTCCAAAGTGTGATAATCCCCTTCAAAATCGCCCAAATCCGATCTCCAAAGCTCAAAATATGATAAAATGACCAAGACCTTCGAAATAGAGTACTTTAAACACTGCTCACAATCGCGGTCACCAACCACGCGATCGCGATTCAAAAATTTTCTAGCACACATTTTACCCTCCGCGATCGCGGCCACTTCCCCGCGATCGCGATGAACAAATTTTTATTACCCTTCCCAAACTCTTCTCAGACAACCTGTAGTATACCAGCCATAACGTTTTGTACAAAACTCCGAATGATAAACGATTTGAATTTTTGAAAGCTAGACACAAAGTACTACAACTTTTATTTTTGGATCATCTCCAAATTCCTTACAAATTGCAAGATATAAGCTTCCAATGTCAGCCTTGTGACAGCATAACTTTCTTCTATGTGATCGTAAAAAGGCTTCCGCGCGCGATTCACAGTGCCCCAAACAACAATTTGCTCTTCGTGAATGCGACCCTAAGTCTGCGATCGCGATGCACACCCCTGTGGCCAAAAACCAGCAGCTAAAAATGGACTAGAAATGGTCCGAAACCACCTTGAAACTCACCCGAACCCCTCGGGACCCTGTCCGAACATACTATCAAGTCCCATAACATAACGCGGCCCTGCTCGAGGCCTCAAATCACATCAAACAACATAAAAATTACAAATCGTACCTCAAATCGAATTTAATGAACTTATGAACTTTCAACTTCTACAACTCGCGCCGAATCATATCAAATCAACTCGGAATGACGTCAAACTTTGCATGTAAGTTCTAAATGACACAACGGAGCTATACCAACTCCCGAAATTGAAATTCGAACCCGATATCAACAAAGTCAACTCCTGATCAAACCTCTCAACCTTCTAAACCTTCAACTTTCCAATTTTTGCTAAAATGTATCAAATCTGCAGGACTGATAATAACGAATGTATCGGCTCACGCGGATTTTCGTAAGTCCACCAAAGGGGCCCAACCCCAAAAGATGAACACCCTCCCCACTGATACAGCTTACTGCAATAGCTACCCACCCCCTACTCATCCTCTAACAGACCCCTCTAGTAAAGAAATCCCACCACAATCCATCACTATTCAAGTGTACCACGCGCGTAACCATCATTCAAATTCAGGTGATATGATAATCTCCGTCAAGTCAAGCGGATTCACAAATAATTTAATATCCTCGGTATTAGACGCAATTACCAAAGCTCCGCGAACAGAAAATAATTTTAACCCAATTTTGGAACCTGCTAGTATGTCTTTCCTGTCAAAATCAGCCACCAAAATTAACCAAAGAGGGAAAACGAAGAAACCCAACAATGGAACAACCCCAAACACCACCGATCGTCATAACCATTGTTCCCCTACCACTGGATCACACGCCAATGTCATGGCTGTAACTGGACTCGCAGACGTAGGGACTCACTTACAATTTTCTATTGGAAAATCAACCGGTGACACTCATCATCGAAAACACATCTCACCTAGCAAGGGTCAATATGGAGGCGATGACCATAGGCTTGGCCATCTTTGGCTCCCAGCTATGGCAATCCATAATACTTCAAAGTAGTAACAGTGTGAGTCACCAAAGCATCGATTCATCAATGGTAAACAACCTCATGTAACAGACCTTCCTCTTGACCCCCTTCTTCCCAGATTCAATAACAGAGGATCTATCAGCAACCCCCCACTTTACAATGATCGATCAAATGATCTAGCAGGAGGCTTCGCCTTCAACTCCAGTAGGGAGGGGGACAAACCCACAGTTGGGAAACATAAAAAAGGAAATAAGCAAGTCCTTGGACCTGTTAAAGGGCAACAGCAACCAAAGAGGTGGAGTTAGTGAGGAGCATCTATGGTCCCCTCAGGACATATTCCCTACTACTGGACTCAGGGGGGGAGATAGAGTTCAGTGTGCACTGCAGCGAGATCCTAGTTATGCTTTGCCCTAAAGCACTAATAAATATGAGATGGGGATAGGATCTCACTAGAACCAAGGAGTGCTCAAGACACCGATAACACTTACCCCAGTTCTGCGCATACGGGCTCAAGAGAAGAAGAAGATGGTGGTGCCTCCTCAGGGGATAAAGAAGGCACAAATGACAGAAACCCTAGCCAACCCTCAGCTCCTAATGAATTACATAATATGGAATGTCATAGGAGGAAACAATGTTGAATTCATAAGGCATTGTTCAACAATGATCCAACTACACAAACCTGTCATGCTAGTGCTATTGGAAACAAGAATGGCTGATGAAAGAAGTTGACGGAGGAACTCCAATTTGACCTATATATCCAGTTTTTGGTTATTGGCCTATCTAGAGGCAGTGTCATAAAAAAGAGGATATCATTTAGATTGATAAAGTCTCTACCACCCCTCAAGGTATCCATGTCATGGTTAAGGTAATACTTTCCCATATCCCTTAGATTTTCTCTGTTGTCTACATTTGTAATCATTTATCTGGTAGAAAATGGCTTTGGGGATCGTTTAGCTGACATCTCTAGGAACTATAGTGGTAATTGGTTTGTAGGAGGGGACTTCAATGAAGTCCTGAAAGCTAGAGATAAGTTTAGGGGACAACTACATTAACCCAAACAGAAGTAACCTGTTTTGGAACTGCCTAGACTAGTATAAACTAGTTGACCTAGGTTACAAGGGGAGTAAATACACATGGGCCAACAAGAGGCATAGTAATAGTAATAGCCTAATTCTTGAAAGAATTGACAGGTGTTTTGCCAATGACTCTTGGAGTTTAGAGTACGCGAAGGCTACTATAAACCATTTACCTAGGACCCACTCTAACCATTGCCTCTTACTCGTTAGGTTAAAGGATGAAACAAACCCTAGAAGTAATAGACCCTTCAAATTTGAAACTATATAGTGTAACTATCCATCCACCCCCAACCTTGTCCATGATTCCTTTACCCCTAGTTCCACTCGTATCTAATCAACCCACAATAAAGAAATTTCTACCTAGTAGGACATTAATACTTTTGGTAACATATTCCATAAGAAGAGGAGACTTATGGACAAACTAGTTGGCATCTAAAAATCCTGCCACTACCAACACAGTCAGTTCCTCCTAAACCTGGAAAACAAATTGATAGAAGAGCTTGACTCTGATCTCGTCCAATTTCACTCTTCTATTCGAGGTTATGAAAACGGTCGATGCAATAGTAATACCCAACAAGAGTCGGGGTCGAGTTCTGCAGGGAGCTATATGTATGGGAGTTAGTAGTATATATCTTAGCGTGTGGATTTATATATCTAAATTAGCACTTTCGAAAAAATTAGTTGTTTTAAAGTTTAATCTAAACTACAATTGCAATTTAAGAAATAAAACTAGAAGATTATTTTTGTTGTTTTTCAAATGTTGTAAAAGGCCTAGGGGTATGACCTTCGCCTAGGTGTTTGCCTAACGGGTTATAAACTTTAAAGGTTGTTTTATTGGTCGGGGTGTATTATAGTTATCAACACTCGGTTACCCACTCAATACCTCTCGGTCAGAGAGTGATTTTGGTCAATTTGGCTTTCTCAAGTCCAAATGGGTATTGAAAAAAACGGTTTATAAAAAGCTCAAGTCGGGTTTTACTATCTCTAGGTTCAACCCTTTAATTGGGTTTATCAATCTCTCCATTGACCTAATTTCTTGCTAGCCAAGTTTTCCTAGACTAAGTCTCTCTTTATCAAGTAGAGACCAAGTCAAATAGGTATGAACTAATGTTTGCAACCATTAATTCTTCAAATAAAAGCATGAATAAGGCTAAATAATAAACACCCAACCATAAACAAGCAATAAATCAAAGACCCATTAAGTGTACACACTAGGGTTGAGTCACAACCCTAGTGAAAATGTAGCTACTCATACTTAAAATGGAAGAAATAGGAGAAGAAATAATAATTAAACCCATATTGCTAATTAAAATGATAAACTATATGTTCAAAAAGCTCAAAGTAGGAAAAACTACTAAAAAGAGTAAAAGGAACAGTCTACTGTAGCAGCTGATGTCCAAAGATTGCCCTAAAAATATAAAACTTGTCTATTTATACAGGGCTAGAAATATCTGACAAAAATGCCCTTTCAGAGGTTATGCGGCCGCACTTATCTTCAGCTTGACAGGATTGGAAAATCGTGGTCATAATGCATTCCTTCTACGGCCCATAGAATTGTAACTGCGGCCGCACCTTGCTCTTCTGTGGTCGGCATAATTGTAACTGCGGCCATACAGCTCATCTTCTGTGGCTGCACAATAATTGTGCGGTCCGCACTTTTGGTAGACTTGAAATGCAGGTTCTCTGAACTTTGCTGTGACCCAGCTTGTGTGGATCGCACTTTGCATCAATCTCTAATGAATTTTTCTTCACAACCTGCGCCGTAGATGATATTATGCGGTTCGCACTTCTGAGTTTTTGTGCCTTTTTTTTTTTGTCCTTGAGTTTAGATTACTCCTTCTTGAGTTGGAGTTCATATCGGGGCTCATCTTTCCATATTCCTGCAATGAATCACATTTTATCAATTTTCGGGAACACAATTAAACTCTTTTGGACTAAAACGAAAGCTAAAGGGCGCTAATAAGTAGCCAAAATCCCTACTTATCAACTCCCCAAACTTAAACTTTTTCTTGTCCTCAAGCAAATAAAGTAGTTCCCACCTCTACAAGTTAAGAACCATTCCAGCAATTCAAAGTGAGTCACTCACACATCAATTGGGACCAACAATTACCCACACCACTTATGAATTATCAACAAGGCAACAAGTCAAACCTTTAAGCACAAATAGTTCTAATGTGACACTTGATCATCAAGAGTTTACTTTATTCATCAAGGAAGCTCGCTCTTTCATACAGGTCATTGTGGATCCCAAACTCCTCCTCCTCTACTCTCCGTTTGCCTATCTCACTTAAGAATTTTAGCACTCAATTCACAGATTTGTGAAAGGTTCGCTCATCTCTATCAAAAGAATGTCGCAAGTACGGCTTTAAGTACCATAGGCTTACCCCTAATGTAAATCACCACTAATGTAAGCTCACTCGGCTTGAAATAACGTAGGGCTTTTTCGGAATGTGATGAAGGCTTTTGGACTAAGGTTGGATATGCTATGATAGAACAGGTTCATTTTTCCTTAAGCACTCCATTTTCTTTTCTCGGCTCATGCTTTGCCAATTCTTTGAGGCGTTGTCTTTTCCTTAGGGGAACTTGAGAGACTTAACATCACTCTTACTTGGTCATGATATTCATTCTCTCCTTCTTTGATTTCTCCATGCTTTGCATCATTACTTTTGTTTGAATCCCTTTCAACTCTTCAACTTATTCACTTTCTTTTTGCATTTTTCTTTTTGTTCTTTCTTTTCTTGCCTTTCCTTTTCTTTATTTCTTTTCTGTTTTGTGCCTTGATACCTTTTTCAAACTCCTCGTCTCTTCCTCAAACTTACGTTTTTATCCAATTGTTTCACAAGACTATTAAGAAAAGCTCGGGGTGCCAAGAGAGGGTCACGACACAACGGGTAAAGGCTTGTAACATGGTTATCAAATGAGAAAGGTTTTAGGCTCGAATGGGTTGACTAGGGATAACAATATTGGTGGGAAATGAAAATTTTCAAGTGGGTCAAAGAGAGCCTACAATCACTTCTCAATCCAAGCAAAACTTAAAATTTCGCCTAGAAACACATTCGGGGCAAGTTCTAGACCATTAGCACGGGTACTTGAACTTGCAACAATAATATATCACCTCTCATGCAGCTGGATTGTTAAAAAAGATAGAGTCGAGGGCCCACAACAACCATATTCAAGATTGAAAATCACTATAGTTCGATTAAATCATTCGATGATAGCCTAAGTTAACACAAGAGTCGCAAAGTCACTAACTAAAGCTATTTCTTTCCATAAATCTTGTTTTTAACCATAGGCATGTAGTTAAGTGTGTTGATGCCAAGTGAAGCATGTTTGACTCATCGAATATGACTCAATTAGGTCTTTTTATTCATTACTACTATTATCACTTAAACACCAAAAATGGACTCAATCCGTTAAGAAGGTTGTCACGCCATCCATCGTTGGGAAGAGCCACCCGGTTCACACAGAAACCACCTTTGGAAAGAACCGTGGCATTAAGAAAACCAAAGGCTTATTATCCACTAAGACATAAAAAGAAACTATTAAATCAAAAAGAAGCTACTAACTCAAAAATAAGACAAACATAAAGATAAATAAGCTATAAAACAAAAGAACTATTGATAGCTAAACGAAAATACATAATGACAGATAAGCGGGAATATATACATAATGAGAAAGAAGAAGAAAATAATAATAAGTTAATTACAGGCCAAATGTCTCATAGTTATCAAAATACAAAATCATCAGAATGTGTCAAAGAACTCCATCCCCCCCTCCGAATAAAAATAAGCATTGTCCACAATGCTTAACAACATAAGAGTAAGAGAAGGGTGAGAGTAAAGAAAACTCCCTATGGCTCTGTCGCCATCTCTGTGTCCCCAGCAGTGGCACCAACCTCAGCCTCATCCAATTGGATCTCATCATCGTCAAGTCGGGGAGTGGCTGGGTTGGTGAACATCTGACGGACTGCCTCAGCAGTGTCAGCAGTAGTGTTTGGCTCCTCAAATTGGCCAGCTGGTGCTGTAGGAGCTGGGCCTGGGTGGTGCAGGTCTATCAACATATCAAATGGAATGTCTCCGGCTGTTGCAAGCTTTGTAGCCTGACTCCGAAGCTCGTCCACTGACTTCTTAGATGCCTGCCGCTTTCTCATTTTCTGTACCTCTTTGCCCAACTCTTCGATCGCTGCCCCATGCTGCACTAAAGTGGCCATGATCGTGTTTTGATTTTCCACGAGCTTCTTCAAGGTTTCATCAACTGTGGGGGTAATATAGGGTGCCGGAGAGGATGACTGTGCTGCAACATGATTGGATATGTCAGACAGCTTTGTCGTAGCTGTTTGCATCCAGTTGTTGAGGCTCACTAGTGTCTGGGAGACTCGTAGCGCAGAAAGTGGAGTAGATGGCATAGGTACCGGCTTCAAAGCCGAGGTGGGAGGCACTGAGGTTGAAAGTGGAGGTATGGAAGCTGCACTGGTAGAATGCTCTGCGGAAGTGGATGACATATCAGCTATCTCTGTACCCACCACCAATGGCTCGTCAGACTGGCCTACGATGGTAATCGGCTGACTCTTTCTCTTTGGGTTGTGTGCATCCAATAGAGAATACCAAGAGAAGGGGTTCTTTGCCCAAACCTTCGTGTCATAATCTCTAACCTCTACCCATGCATCCGTAAGGTACTCAGTAATGGTGTTGGGATACGGGTAGGAGGTATCATTTTACCTGGCGACCACTGACATGTTGGCCGACATTACGACACCCACATTGATCGGGTACCCGGCCATAAAAGAGGCGACTAGAACTGCCCATGGAATAAGTAGGTTGGTTTCATTCTGACACGGGTCTAGTCTACTGCATACGAAGGTTTGTCATCCCTTCGCCTCGAAATTTAGGGTGTTATGCTGAATAGGAACCCCTGCAGTGATCCATGGTGGTGGTGGCCCCGGGGCAGCAAGAAGCTCAGCTAGCCATGGGCGAGCTGCATCACCCATCGCCAGCTTCTTCAAATACTGTGCCGGCTTAACGTCCCCAAACCCCAAGTAGGAGTTCAGTGTGTGCTGGTCGAACCGCACCTTTAGATTTCTCACTTTTGTAAGTTTTGTCCCTTTCTTTATGTGTGCCACATTGGCATAGAACTCATGGACCAAATACTCCTTGGCATCCACAACTGACTGGGTGAACCACATCCACCCCTTCCTCTCTCGGAATTGTCTCAACACGACTGGATTATACTTGTCAAGATCTTTAAGCTGGAACTGTCGCTCAAGAGTGAGCGATCTCACCGACCACCCACGGAAGCTGGTGAAGGCAGCTAGACTCACAAAAATGTCCTCTCATACCTCTTTCTTCTTCGACTTCTCAAGGCGAGGGGTAAAGTGTTTTTGCTTCGACCTCTGGAAGGTTCACCCCTCCCCTTTGAAGTGTCACCGCGGCTACGAGATTTAACCATTTTCTGTAACAAACAATAGCAACAGTTAGTTGTGGTTCAATTTCAACACAGACAGTATAACACAGTGTAGAACATGAGTGCAAGGTGGGGAAGTGTGGTCCGCACAATTACAAGTCCGGTCATAGACTGGGTTTTGCGGACCGCAAAATTTGAACTTGCAGCCGCAGAAATGGAACTGCAGTCCGCACAATTTTGAGTGCGACCGCAGATTTAAAGTGCGGGCCGCACATCAGACTCACCAAAATATCAACTCTCTGAAAATAGAGATTGGCCTTTTTTGCGGCCGCACTTACTTTTCTACGGCCGCGATGGGGTTTCTGCGGTCCTCACAATTTCAAGTGTGGCCGCAGAATCAGCCTTGACTAAAGAACCCTAATCTTAACTTCTGCGGACCGCACAATTTCTTGTGCGGCCGCAGATTTCAAACAATTACGAGCAGACTTTCTAGGGTTGTTCAATTTTTGAACAAATTCGACACGGTATTAACAATTAAGCATGAAAATCAATTCACCCATTCCCCATAGAGCAATTATCAGTTGACCCAACACAGTTTACACCCCACGTGGTTGTAAAATTAAAATCTATTGACAAATGGCCTAAAGCTACCTAACAAATTGTAAAATTAAACTAAAAATTGAAGAATTCTATGAGTAATTGAAGCATACAAGATATGATGTAGTGTGAATGAGTGAAGACAGATGTGAATTGAGTGTGCCAGATGATTGAACAAGCGATTCCAATATTTTAGAATTTTGAGTGCTCAGAGAGGGGAAAAATGTACAGTAGCCCCAAAGGTTACTATTTATACTTGACGATTAGATTGCAGGAACAGGGGATGAGTGCGTCCGCAGAATTCCTTCTGCGGTCCGCACTCTGTTACCTGGAGGCTCAAAAGCTCTTGCTGATCTGCAGTCTGCAGAATATGTGATGCGACTGCAGATTTTGGTTGCGGACCACAGATTTTAATGTGCGGCCGCACTTTAGCCATTTCTCCAACAGACCAAACTTCAGAGAGTTTGCATTTTCCCTTTCAAATTTGTGCGGTCCGCACAGTAATTGTGCGGCCGCAGTTCCCTTCTGCTATAGTACCCACAATTATGCGGTCCGCATATACATGTGCAGTCCGCACTTTTTCCACACTTAGCTAATTTTTCTGAGCACAGTTCCTGTAAAAGCACATTCATTCCTGCAACATATTTCAAATCTAGTAAGCACAAAAAGAACACCTATCTACTAAAGAAGAAAGGAAAAAGGAAAAGAAAACATGGGTTGCCTCCCAAGAAGCGCCTGATTTAATGTCGCGGCACGACGCAGGTTACCATCATTTCAGATGAATAACTGCCACCACGTGGCCATCATCAACCCGTCCCAAATAATGCTTCACCCGGTGACCATTGACTCGGAATACCTCATCATTTTTGTTCTTTAAGTCCAATGCACCAAAAGGTGTCACATCCACAATTTCAAAGGGACCACTCCATTTAGATTTCGGCTTTCCGGAAAACATCTTCAATCATGAGTTGAACAACAAAACAAGATTTCCCACCTTGAAGTCCTTGTTTCGGATGTATTTGTCATGAATGTACTTCATTCTTTATTTGTACGAAGACGAACTTCCGTATGCATGGTACTGAAACTCATTCAATTCATTCAAATGTCAACCCGCAAGTTAGCAGCTGCATCCCAATCAAGATTCAACTTCTTTAAAGCCCACGTGGCTTTGTGCTCAAGTTCCACCGAAAGATGACAAGCTTTTTCAAACACAAACCAGTATGGAGACATCCCAATAGGAGTTTTGAAAGCAGTCCGATAAGCCCATAGTGCATCATTAAGCTTCTTTGACCAATCCGTCCGATTAGCATTCACTGTTTTGGACAAAATACTCTTTATCTCCCGGTTAGAGACTTGCACTTGAACGCTAGCTTGAGGATGATAGGGAGTCGTACCTTTATGAGTGACACCATACTTCCTAAGCAAAGTGTCTAAAGTCTTGTTGCAAAAATGCGACCCCCCATCGCTTATGATAGCCCCTGGAGTACCAAATCTTGTGAAAATATTCTTTTTCAAGAACACAACCACATTGTTGGGTAGAGAAACGGCCTCAACCCATTTAGACACATAATCAACCGCGACCAAGATGTAAGTGTTTCCACAAGAACTCACAAAATGACCCATGAAGTCAATACCCCACACATCAAAGATATCGATCTCCAAAATGTTAGTGAGAGGCATTTCATTCTTCTTCGAGATTCCACCGGCCCGTTGGCATTCATCACATATTTTTACCATATCACTTGCATCTTTGTAGAGAGTGGGCCAATAGAAATCACAACTTATCACTTTAGACGCTGTTCTTGCTCCGCCATGGTGACCACTATAAGGCGAAGAATGACAAGCCTCAAGAATAACATTTTGCTCTTTATCCGGTTCACATCTTCTAATTACCCTATTTGTGCAAATTCGGAAGAGGTAAGGCTCGTCCCAATAATAATCTTGACAATCCCGTTTGAGCTTCTTCCTTTGATTTGAAGAGAACTCATCCGGGATGATTCCACACATAAGGAAGTTTGCTAGATCCACGAACCATGGAACCTCCTTCATTGAAATAGCCAAGAGTTGCTTGTTGGGAAAGGAGTCATTTATTTTAAGGCCATTATGCGGCCTCCCCTCCTCCTCCAAATGAGAAAAGTGGTCCGCCACTTGATTTTCACTCCCTTTTCGATCTTGGATGTCAATATCAAACTCTTGAAACAATAGCACCTATCTCATCAACCGAGCTTTGGAAATCTTTCTTTCTCATAAGATAGTGAAGTGCCACATGATCCGTATGAACAATAACCTTTGCACCCATCAAGTACGGCAGAACTTCTCAATTGCAAACACAATGACAAAGAGATCTTTCTCTGTAACGGTATAATCATCCTGGGGATCATTCATGGTCTTACTAGAATAGTAGACCGGATGAAAAATCTTGTTACACTGCCCAAAACCTGCTCCAACCGCTACATTACTAGAATCGCACATGAGCTCAAAAGGAATACTCCAATTAGGAGCGGTGAGAATGGGAGTGGTTTTCAACTTGAAGTTTAACAATTCAAAGGCTCTCATGTAATCATCATTGAAGTGAAATTTAACATATTTTTCTAAGAACTTTCACAATGGGTTCACCATTTTAAAAAAATCCTTTATGAGGCGCCGGTAGAACCCCACGTGACCCAAGAAACTTCTCACGCCTTTTACTGAGGTTGGAGGTTGAAGTTTAGAAATCACCTCTGTCTTTGCCTTGTCGACCTCTATGCCCTTCTTTGAAATTTTGTGGCCAAGGACAATTCAACACCAAGTTTGTTTCTTCACACCTTGCCAATACTCTATCCAAATACGCCAAGCAATCATCAAAGGAATCCCCGACTATCGAGAAGTCATCTATGAAGACTTCAAGGCAGTCCTCTACCATATCCATAAAGATCGCTATCACACACAATTGAAAGGTCACCGGTGCATTGCATAAGTCAAATGGCATCTGCTAGAAACCGAAAGTGTCATAGGGACAAGTGAAAGTTGTTTTCTCTTGATCTTCCGGGGCAATAAGGATTTGGTTGTAACCTGAATATCCATCTAGAGAGAAATAGAAAGCACGGCCGGCTAACCTATCAAGCTTTTGGTCGAGGAAGGGAAGTGGAAAATGGTCATTCCTCGTGACTTTGTTTAGCTTACGATAGTCTATACACACTCACCACCCGGTCACCGTTCTTATGGGAATCAACTCGTTTTTATCATTGGTGACCACTGTTATGCTCCCCTTTTTTGGGACACATTGCACCGGAGAAGTCCACGAACTGTCGGAAATAGGGTAGACCACCCCCCCATCCAACCTTTTGATAATCTCCTTTTTGACCACGTCTTGCATGGCTTCATTGAGTCTTCTTTGATGTTCAACGGAGGGTTGGTATCTTCCTCCAAGTTAATCTTGTGCATGAAAAATGCGGGGCTTATTCCCCGAATATCCGCCAAAAGTCCACCCAATAGCTTTCTTCTTCTTATGAAGCACCGCCAATGTAGAGTCAACCTGCATGTTAGTCAAACAAGAGGAAAGAATAACCGGTAAAGTAGAATAAGGGCCAAGAAACTCATACTTGAGATGTGGAGGCAATGGCTTCAACTCTAAGATATAAGGCTCTTCAATTGAAGGCTTTGTAGGAGAAGTTTTCCTATTCTCAAGATCCAAGGAAAGTTTCCGGGGTGCATAGTTATGCGACTCTATTCCTTGCAAAGAATTGAAACATTCCATGAAGCCATCCATCTCGTCATCATCAAAGTTAAGCAAGACTGACTCCAACATATCACCCACATTAATCGTGGCACTTGTATCATCAGTAATCACATCGGTCACCAAGTCCACAAATGAACACACTTCATTGCTATTCGGTTGCCTCATAGATTTGCACATATGGAACACCACCTATTCATCACCCACCCGGAAAGTGAGTTCTCCAGCTTCCACATCAACAAGAGTCTTCCCCGTAGCAAGGAAAGGTCTTCCAAGAATAATTAGCACCTCATAGTCCGCTTCACAATCAAGAATAATAAAATCCGCCGGGAGAATGAACTTACCAACACGAACCAACACATCTTCAATCACCCCCAACGGTCTCTTCATTGTACGATCGACCATTTGTAATCTCATAGATGTGGCTTGGTTGCCCAATTCCCAAGGTCTTGAAAAACGAATAGGGAATCAAATTGTGTACTCGCCCCAAGATCACAAAGAGCTTTGGCAAACTCGGCACTTCCAATGGTGCAAGGGATTCTGAAAGCATCAGGATCTTCCAACTTAGGAGCCGTCAAATGCACAATTGCACTCACTTGATGAGTGACTTTGATAGTTTCAAAATTCATCGACCGCTTCTTTGTCACCAAGTCCTTCATAAACTTTGCATAACCGGGCATTCGCTTCAAGGCTTCAACTAATGTCACATATATTGAGAGACTCTTCATCATATCAATGAACTTTTTGAATTTATTCTTGTCATTTTTCTTGGCAAGCCTTTGAGGATATAGAGGAGGTGGCATAGGCAATGGTGCCTTAGCCTTTTGCACTGCCGGTTCTGGTATGTCAATCCCATGATCCCTAGACAGGTTCGCTTCCTCTTGAGTCTCTTCTACCATGTCATCAATATCAATCTGCACTTCATCACTTGCTAGCACTACATTGGTTGGGATCTCCCCTTCTTCTACCACTTGCTCATCATCCACAAGTTGCCTCTGACTTGAGGTGGGTGCATTTCACCTCTTCCACTTCTTGTAGTAACGGCCATGGAATGCCCCGTATTGTTCCCACCCTTCGGGTTCACCCTCGTATCACTTGGTAGTGTCCCCTTAGGACGAGAATTTAAAGCTTGGGAGATTTGCCCCATTTTTTCTTCTAAGTTGCGAATCGATATGTTGTGTGAAGCAAGTAGGGCATCGAAATCGGCATTCTTCTCCATCATTTGCTTGAACAGGTTCTCAATACGGCCCATTTCATTGTTGCAAGATATAGGACCATGGGAAGGATAAGTAGGTGGGTTGTTCGGTAGTTGATACATCGGGGGCCTTTGAAAATATGGCCCCTGATGTCAATTCCCTTGATTATTGTTTTTATTCCAATTGCTTTGATTCTTTCCACCATTCCAATTACTTTGGTTGTGAGAATTTTAATTGCCTTGATTATTTTGAGGTCTCCATTGTTGTTGGCTTGGGCCTTGGAAGTTGTTTCTTTGCCCTTGAAAGTTGCTCACATATTGGACCTCTTCCTCTTGGTCATTATAAGAATCATCTTGATTAAATCCACTATCATCTTGCACAAAATTGTCCACTATTTGTTGCACTTGTGGATTTCTTATTCTTCACTTGTTCACCATTATATTTACTCCCTCTATTACATTAACTTGCCTCGGGTTTTGCACTTGTTGAAGTTCAGCCTTTGCCAATTGGTTCATGGTGGTTGTCAACTCGGCTATGGCTTGACCATGGTCATGCAACTTTTTGTGAAGAAGAATCACATTGGGATCACCTTGTGGAACATTGGCCCAAGATTGCCACGCCAATGAAGTATCCGCCATCTCATTTAAAATATCACATGCCTCCGCATACGGCATAGTCACGAAGTTCCCACCGACAAGTTGATTTACTACACATTGGTTGGTTATTTTGATCCTCCTATAGAAAGTTTGTTGAATTATGTTCTCCGTCGTATCATTATTGGGGCACTCTTTCACCATTGTTCTATACCTTTCCCATATCTCTTGTAGCGGTTCATGGGGCTCTTGCTTGAATGCTAGAATTTCATCCCGAAGAATAGCCATGTGCCCGGGAGAGAAGTACTTAGAATAAATTTCTCCGCTAGTTCATCCCAAGTATGAATGGAATGATTTGGTAAACGTTCTAATCAATCTAAAGCTTTCCCCTGTAGAGAGAAGGGAAAAAGCCTTAGCCTCAAAGAATCATCGGAGACATTTGTTTGTTTGGTCTCCTAACACATATCGACGAACCCCTTCAAGTGTTTATATGCATTTTGACCCGGTGCACCCATGAAGAACCTTCATTGCTCGAGCAAAGTGACCATCACGTTGGTTATTTGGAAGTCTAATATGGGGAGGGACTATAGCACTTGCATACCTTTCATTCGGCAACACCCGGTGTGGAGCCGCTCGTGGTAGAGGTGGGGGTGGAGCGGGCACATTGTCTTGAGGTGCTCGGCCTCGTCTATTAGCTTGAGGTTCAAGAGGGACCTCATCTATTTGATCATCCTCAACGTCAACATCCCCCAATGCTATGTTTTCGAACTCATTGTTTGACATGATTGCACCTATAATAACTCACACGTTAGTAACAAGGAAGGAAAAAAAATATTCCCAAAAACACACCTAAAATATATAGGTAACACCGTTTTTAGCTTCTCAGCAGCGGCTCCAAAAATTGATCTTGTCCAATTTCACACCTTAATTCAAGGTTATAAAAACGGTCAATGCAATGATCGTACCCAACAAGAAGTCGGGGTCGAATTCCGCAAGGAGCTATAGAAGGGAGTTAGTAGTATATATCATGGTGTGTGAATTTGAATATCTAAATTTATTCTTCCAGTAAATTTGGTTGTTATTTTTCAAATGTTGTAAAAAAGCCTAGGGCTATGACCTTCACCTAGGTGTTTTGCCAAATGAGATATAAACTTTAAGGCTTGTTTTATTGGTCGGGGCATATTATAGCTATCAACACTCAATTACCCACTCAATACTTCTTGGCTAGAGAGTGATTATTCCCAGTTTGGCTTTCTCAAGTCCAAATAGGTATTGAACAAAACGGTTGATAAAAAGTTCAAGTCGGGATATTACTATCTCTAGGTTGAACCCTTTAATTGGGCTCGATTGACCCAATTTTTTACTAGCCAAGTTTTCCTATACTAAGTCTCTTTTTCTCAAGTAGAGACCAAGACAAATAGGCATGAACTAATGTTTGCAACCATGAATTCCACAAATAAAAGAAAGAACAAGGCTAAATAATAAACACCCAACTATAAACAAGCATAAAAATTAAACACCTATTAAGTTTACACACTAGGGTTGGGTGACAACCCTAGTGAAAATCTAGCTACTCATGCTTAAAATGGAATAAATAGAAGAAGAAATAATTATTAAACTCATATTGCAAGATTAAAAATGATAAAATCTATGTTAAAATAGCTCAAATTATGAAAAACTACTAAAAGAAATAAAAGGAAATGGCTACTGTAGTAGCTGATGTCAAAAGTTGACTTAAAAATGTGAAACTCATCCATTTATACTGGGCTGGAAATTTTGGACAGAAATATCCTTTGGGAGGTTCTGCGACTGCACAATTCCATGTGTGGTTCGCACTTTTCTTCAACTTGTCAGGATTGGAAGTTCTGCGGCCGCATAATTCTTATCTGCGGAACTGCACTCTTTCTGCGGTCCGCAGATTTGTAACTGTGGCCACACCTTGCTCTTCTATAGTCTGCACTTTTGCATCTGCAGCCGCATAGCCCTTCTTCTGCGGCCGCCCAATTCTTGTGCGGTTCACACTTCTGGGAGACTTGAAATGCATATTCTCTGAACTTTGCTCCTGGCCTAGCTTTTGCGGCTGCAAAATTCATATGTGGACCGCACTTTGCACCAAACTCTGATGGCTTTTCCTTCATAACCTGCGGCTGCAGATGATATTCTGCGGTCCGCACTTTTCAGCTTTTGCGCCTTTTATGTCCTTGAGTTCAGATTACTCCTTCTTGAGTTGGATTTCATCTCGGGAGTTTATCTTCCAATATTCTTCCAATTAAGCACATTTCATTAGTTTTTGGGAACAAATTAAACGTTTTTAGACAAAAACAAAAGCTAAAAGGCGCTAATAAGTAGTCAAAATCCCCACTTATCACAGGTTCCCGAACCTGAAGAAGCCATCACCACCCACGTCGAAGGATTTTTAAGTGTTTACACTTATCCCTTCATGCTGGGCCCCTTGGACCAAGTTTTCATCAACTTTTGCAAAAGATGGGAGGTAACCACGGTCAAATTCACCTTTCTTTCCGGAGGATCGTGATCCTCCTCCATTTCTTTGTAAGCAAGATCGAAGGGTGCCCTTTCACTATCGACCACCTAATGCGTTTATATAGTCCCCGACTCTACGAAGGGGGGGGGGATGATCAAGATTGCCCGTCAGGCTAGTAGAGCCCCGTTCTCGAGTATCTATGTAGAAAGGGATCGAGGTTTGCTAGGCTGTTTCATCCGAGTGAGGATCTCGGACTTGATCTCGACCGAGCACATGACTTTCCCTGAGAAGTGGAACATGTCACGTAAGTATAATTTTGGTTCCAAATTTAATTTATTGCTTTTTCCTTCCTTCTTATCAGTGTTCTGTGGTGGTGCAGCTGTTGCTCGGGTCCCCAATGCAGTTCCTCGACTCAAGGAGTGGGTCGAGGACATTGTATTACAAACGGCTTATTTCGAGCGTTTGTGGCACGAGCTTTCAAAGGGTCGATAGGAGGCTTGTTCGAACAGTGAGATCTCTTTCATGAGTAATATTTGGTTTCCCTATTGCATCATTAAGTCCTCACTTGTTTTGTTTCCTTTTGCAGGTTTATCCAAGGATGTCAAAATGAGGCCCCCATCTGGTAGCGATGATTTCCCCACCAAATCCCTGCTCTGAGACAGGGTGAAGAGAAGAAAAGGAAAAGGGCTCCGAGCTCTCGGAGCTCGGAGAAGAAGAAGCAAAGGGGAAGGCTGGTGCGTAAATCCAAAGAAAGCACTAGCGCTCGAGCACCATCTTCGGATTTTCTCTATCGACTGAAGGATGAATCCGAAGAAGAAAAAGAAAAAGAAGCCTTCAATCTGGTGGCCCGAGTTTCGTCATAACTCGAAGAGCATGCAGCATCCGAACTAGAGAGAGATGAGGCCGATCAACCTCAAGTTAGGGAGGCTGACGAGGAGGCCGTGGCTGAAGCTTCTCGAGATATGAGCAATGCCCAAAAGGAAGCAGACGGTGTGATCGACGTCACTGAGTCACCTTCGTTCGCTGAGTCCATGTACAATGAAACTCAGACGGTGAACGAACGTCCCAACGAGGGCATCCTCGAAGCAGATGACCCCTCCAGTGGCTTTTTTGATGGCGTGGATTCTACCGCCACGGAGGACGTCACCGAGTTGTGTGACTTGGAGGTGTCGAAGAAAAGTCCATCTTCGGGAACAAGGGGGCCTTCTTCAAGCACGTAGTGTGGATCCTGACTGGAAGCGGTCGATCGTCATCTCTATTCTGGAGGATGCCCTAATCCTTTCCGCCCCCGTAGGTGTGGCCAACTATCTTTGGTGCTTGGTGACTGAGGAGTACCATGCTAAGATTAATGAGGTAGACGCGCCCTACCTGTTCAATGAAGCACAACAGATGCTAAACCGGGTAAATTCAAATATCTCTTGATGATTTTAATTCATACTTAGACTAATTTGTAGATCATCTTAACATTTTTCTTTATGTATGCAGGCCTCGGTACTTCATCATGAGACCTTTCTCCTATATCGAGACGAGCTAAACCAGCTTGAGGTCGAGGTCTGAGGGTTCACTGAGAAGAGAGATTCTTACAAACTTCTCAGCGAGCGCGTGAGGAGGAGGCTAAGAGCCTCCAAGTTGAGCTGGAGATGGCTTGGAAGTAGCATGCCGATTTAGTCGAGCAGGTAAAAATATTTGAGGTTAGTGATGATGATCTAGGCTTGGTGACTAACAGTCAGAATTCGCAAGTCCAAGAAAAAATCGATCGGATCGATCAACTACGAGCTGAGATGGACATTGTCAAGGGAGACCGACGAACAGAGGGGCAGGACGGACCGCCAGGCCTCGAAAAAGGAGACTGCTTAGGCACAACTGGCTTTGGCCGAGGTCCAGCCTCGAGCGGCAGAAGAAAAGGCCGAGGTGCAGGCCAAAAGAGTTGAGGAGCTCTAGTCTCAACTAAGTGTAGCAATCTCCGATCGAGGAAATCTTGCCAAGGAGCTGAAAACGGCCAAGTTAGTGGTCGTTATTGTTTAAGCCAATGCCGACGAAATGGTGGACTAATATAAGGCCGATGCCGAGGCGGCCCAGGCCGGAACGAAAGATATCGTCGAGTATGCGAAGCGGCAATCGCGAAGGGAGGCCCTCGAGGAGATGCATGCTCGGGGTTTTGACTTGTCGGTCGAAATCGAGAGGCTAAGGGGCTCGAAGCCGAGACCAAGAGGTTGGCTTATCCCGAGGAAGACTCTGAGGGTTCGAGTGGATCCGAGGGTGGAGGAGACTCCGAAGATGCTGGCAGCGAGGGGGACTCCGGTGAAGACCAGGCCGTTTATGTGTCTTGTACATTTTTTGTATTTCCGTACTTGTGTACTTTGTACTTTTTGTCAAGACCGTTTGGACTTTGTAAAGACTTTAAGTATATATAATATAAATCTTGTTTTATCCTTCGGCAATCTCTGAGTTTTGTTGTGTACTTTGCTTTATTATTTATATTTGCAAAGATCGAAATGCCTTAGCATGAGATAGTTAGGTCATGTTCGGAGGTTCAAACAGGCCTTGACTTCGACATTATTTAGTTTAAATCATTGCGGGGGTTTGGTATGACCGGAAACTTTTCCCTAAAGTACTTATAATTTTTATATTATAGTTTGTCGGGTAGCCTTTTGAACCGGTTTTGAAGGCCTTGTTTTTTATTATGGGTCACGGATGTCTTTGAGCCATTTTAATATGGCAGTACCCTTCTTAGTTCGGGTGTTGCCTAGTGGGTTTGTCACCTCGAGTTGTCCGGGCTTGCTAAGATAACAGTCCTCGAATGGGATGGCCGTATCCTTTAAGGTTCGGGCACTGCCTAATAGGTCTTGTGCCCCGGGCTAAGTTAGCCCGAGCCGTCCGAGCTTGTTTTTGGACGGAAGTCCCCGATTAGGAGTGATCCTATGAACCCAGATAAGGAGACCCTAGGGCTCGATACCTTTAGGGGATCGTATGTAGGAAATTCCTTAAGAAAGAAGAGAAATTTTTAAGGGACAAGATATTTTTCCGCAAGGTAGAGATGTCTTTTTATTCTTGTGTGTAATAGTTACACATGTGTACAAGCATTGTGCCAAGGCTCGAGCAGTCTATGCGAGCACGGTTACCATTTGGCCCTTATAGTAAATCCTATGATTGAGACGAGACCATTCAATCATAAAGTTTCTTTCCTTGCTAAAAATTGTTATCCTAGGGTAATGCCCCAAGTGTTCAGGGCCAATCGTAGATAGGTCGCGAATACTGTTGTCGTGATCTTCGATACCGGTTTGTAACCGACCTTCAATTTTATGTTAGCACGATTTACTGTTGCCTCGTTAAAAACCTTGTCGTGAAACCTATTTTGGACAAAACTGGTTCAAGAGAAAAAGAGTGCAACACATGCTTTCAGGCCTAAAGATTGTAACGTACTTTGATGATTGCCTGCAAGTGATAGTTCGGAATGCAAAAAAATAAAAGGAAATGAATGAGGTCGTACCTTAACAGTAGTATCGCTTCAAGTGAGTAATGTTCCAGTTGTTCGGTAGTTGCTCACCGTTTATTGTTCAACAATCCTTTACCGGTGATCTCGATATTTGATAAGGGCCTTCCTAATTTGGTTCCAATTTCCCTTCATTCTGGTTTCGGGTATTTAGTGTGACCTTCCTTTACACCAAGTCCCCGATATTGAAATGTCGAAGGTTGGCCCTTCGATTGTAATATCTCTCGATACGCTATTTTTGGCCGGCCAACCGGCAAGGGCTGCTTTGCGCCTTTCATCTAATAGATCTAGGCTCGTATTCATAGCCTCGTCGTTTGATTCCTTGGTTGCATATCGGAACCTGAGACTTCTACCGATATCAGAGCTTCGACGCTGTAAACTAGTGAGAATGAGGTTGCCTCGGTACTGGACTTCGATGTCGTACGGTATGCCCATAAGACTTCGGAAAGGATTTCCTTCCATTTTCCTTTGGCGTCGGTCAACCTCTTTTTAAGGTTTTGCAGTATGGTTTTGTTAGTCAATTCTGCTTGTCTGTTCCTACTAGGGTGGTAGGGTGTCGATAGGATCCTTTTGTATGCCTAGGCTTCCACCCACTTAGAGAAATAGTTAGTCATAAACAATATAAATTGATCCTTATCGGGTGCGCGTGGAAGGGGGCCAACGATATCCATTCCCCACTTCATGAATGGCCATGGTGACAAAATCGAAAGCAGTAGCTCCCCGGGCTGATGAATCATCGAAGCGTATCTTTGACAATCATCACATTTTCATACGAACTCCTTCTCATCCTTTTCCATATCAGTCCAGTAGTAGCCAGCTATGATTATTTTTCGAACCAATGATTCAGCGCCTAAATGATTTATACAGATGCCTTCGTGGATTTCCCTCAAAACGTACTCAATATTCCCTGGTCCTAGACATATCGTGAGTGGGCCATCGAACTGAACAGGGTTCCGTCTTCGGACAGGCTAAATCAGGCTGCCTTTGTACGTAAGGCCCTCGATTCTTTTGTATCTGAGTGGCAGTTTTCCGGTCTTCAGATATTCTATATATTTATTTCTCTAGTCCTAAGTTAGCTCATTGAGTCAATCTCGGCATGGCCTTCTTCCACTAACGATCTCATAAGTTGTATGACTGCCCTCGAGCTAAACTCGTCATCCTCGGCCAATGATCCTAAGTTAGCAAGGGCATCAGCCTCACTGTTTTGATCCCGAGGTACGTGTTGCAAAGTCCATTCTTTGAACCGATGTAATGTTACCTACAACTTATCCAGGTACCTTCGCATTCGTTATTCTCTAATCTCGAACGTCCCTGGTTCACCATGAGGAGGGAGTCTCACTTAGCTTCAATCACCCTTGCTCCCAAGCTTTTCGCTAGTTCGAGACCTGCAATCATGACCTCATATTCGGCCTCGTTGTTAGTCAATTTCATAGTCCTAATAGATTATCTCTCTTTCGACCTCGGGTATTAGGGTCAGCATAAAGTCGGTCACAAAGTCTGCCAAAATTTAAGATTTAATGGCGGTCCGGGCTCGATATTCAATATCGTACCCACTGATTTTCACAGCCCATTTGGCCAACCGGCCCGAGATCTCGGGCTTATGCGTAACATTTCTCAACGGGTAAGTAGTCACGACACATATGGAGTGACACTATAAGTATGATTTTAGCTTTCTAGAGGCGCTTAGCAAAGCGAGCGCCAACTTTTCTAGGTGAGGGTACCTAGTTTTGGCCTCACCTAGGGTCATGCTAACACAGTAAATTAGAAATTGTGTACCTTGCTCTTCTCGGACCAGGACTCCACTTACCATTATCTCCGATACTGCCACGTACAAGTATAGTTGTTCATTTGTCTATGGTGTGTGAAGCAGCGGTGGCTCGATAGATACCTCTTGAGCCCCTCCAAGGACCGTTGGCACTCCGAGGTCCATGAGAAGTTATTATTTTTCTTCAATAGCATGAAGAACTGGTGGCTCTTGTTGGAGGACCTCGAAATGATTCGCCCCAGGGCGGCTATGCGCCCGATTAATCTTTGCACGGCCTTCACGTTGTCCACAACTGTAATATTTTCGATGGCTTTGATCTTGTCGGGGTTGATCTCGATTCCTCAGTTGGATACCATGAACCCAAGGAATTTTCCTGATCCAACTCCAAACGCACATTTCCCCGGGTTCAGCTTCATATTTTATTTCTTCAATAATGCTGAAGGTTTCTTGCAAATGTTTTAAATGGTCGTCTGCTGGTAGGGACTTAACCAATATATCATCAATGTAAACCTCCATTGATTTTCCTATTTGTTCTTCGAACATCCGGTTTACTAGGAGTTGGTAAGTGGCACCGATGTTTTTTTTAATCCGAATGGCATCACGTTATAGCAGTATGTGCCGTACTTAGTAATGAATGAGCTTTTTTCCTGATCATCCGGGCTCATCCGTATTTGATTGTACCCGGAGTAAGCATCGAGAAAACTGAGGATCTCGTGGCCGGCCGTAGCATTGATTATGCGATCGATTTTGGGCAAAGGGATGGAGTCCTTGGGACATGCCTTATTCAAATCCTTATAGTCTACACACATTCTTAATTTATTCCCTCTTTTAGGGACTACCATTACATTTGCTAGTCAATACGAGTATTTGACCCCCCGAATGGACCCTATTTTAAAGAGTTTAGATACCTCGTCTTCGATGAAAGTATGTTTGACCTCGGACTGGGGTCTCCTCCTCAACTTGACCGGATGGAACTTTGGGTCCAGCCTCAATTTGTGAGTGTTATCTCCGGCGGGATCACTACCATATCAAAGTGGGACCAAGCGAAACAATCTTCATTAGCTATAAAAAATTGAATGAGTTTTTTCCTGAGCTGGGGGCTTAACCCCCGTGCCCAGGTATGCCCGATCGAGCAAGTGTTCACTCAATGCGACTTGTTCCACTCCTTGACCGTTGATTTTGCAGCGTCGGAGTCATCGGGGGCTATGAAAGATCTGGGGACCCCGTTATCATCGTCTTCATCAGTCCCATGTTTCTCAGATTGAGTCATAGCTGGTGTCAATAATTTCTATTTAGCTTCTTGCTTCGCTTGTCGTTGCAAGTGCGGATATCGAAATCGCCTATTTGACCGCAAACATCTCTTTTGTGGCTGGGCTGTTCTCCGTAAATTGTTTTAATCCCACCTGATGTTGGGAATTTAAACACTTGGTGAAGATGTCGAGGACACTGCCCACACGTCTCCTTCGATCGCACAAAACTTAGCTTTATGGATGGTCCCGACGGTGTTCACCGGTAATGTTTTCTCCCCATTAGTGGTTTCACATGCCATGTTGAATCCATTTAGTACTCGGATGATGTTGACCGAGCTACCTGGATTAATCAACACACGCTTAACTCGAAATTTATGTACGAGTACAGATATTACCAGTGCATCATTTTGGGGTTGCACGATCCCTTCTGCTTCCTCATCATTGAAAGACAAGTTTCCTTCCGGTATGTAATCTCGAGTCCGTTTTTCCCTCGTGCTGGACACTTTGGTGCGCTTCAACATCGGCCTCTGAGGGACATCGACTCCACCGATGATCATGTTAATGATGTGTTGAGGTTCATATTGTTTGTTTTGTTGGTTAGGATCCCTATTCCTAAAATGATTCTTTTGCTCAGTCACTCAGGAATTCTCGAAGATGCCCGTTGTTGAGTAGTCGGGCTACTTCCTCTCTCAACTGTCGGCAATCCTCCGTTCTGTGGCCGTGAGTGCTGTGATATTTACACATCTGGTTAGGATCCCTTTGGGTTGGATCGGATTGTAGAGGTCGAGGCCATTTGATATCTTTGATGTGTCTGATAGCTGATACAATGGCGGCAGCATCTGTTAGAATAAATGAATAACGATAGAGGGGGGGTGAATAGCGTTTTTACAAACTTCGTCTAATTTTCGCAATCAAGATATATAATTGAAGTATAGATGCGAAAATAAGATTGCCAGAATGTAATTGCAGAATTAAAATAGAGAGCGTACACCCAGATGTATAGTGGTTCACTACAACGTGTAGCTAGTCCACTCCTCAAGATCGCACTTGAGATTTCCACTATCACTTGTCAAGCTTACGGGTGCTTAACAAACCGTTACAACACAAAACTTGATCACACAAGTTTTGCAATACAATCAAGGAAGACACTCTTCCTAACAAGTGTATGACAACACTATTTTCACTCGAATTACAACTCTCTCAAGAGTAGATGAAGTGAATAAAATTATAGCTCAAGAACACAACAATGCTTTCAAGAAATAGCTCAAAATATAGCTCAAATAAGTAAGA
>MCJB01039109.1:6416-56748 GCA_002018475.1 Nicotiana obtusifolia | reverse complement strand
GAAAAGGGATGAAATCATGAGACTCCATACCTCAAAAAGCTCTTATAAATCTTGGAAGCTTCGAAAAAAAAAAGAAAAAAAAAAGAAAAAGAAAAAAAGTTTATGAATAAATAGATACCACAAGTGTGAGATCAAAAGAAAGAAAGAAATAGTCAATGCAAGTGGTATACAGAAGCTTGGGAATGAAATAAAGGGGTATGTGAGTAGGGTTTAATGTGGAAGTGTAAATCCAATGAAGGCAAAGGAACAAAAGGTTGGAAGGAAAATGAGAGTAATAAGTGTTCAAGGAGGAAGTAGCCACTACTGTCTAAATTTATATCCTACCCTGCCTTAAGCCAACATTACAAGCCTATAAAGTCCTTATGTGATCTTTAACTGACGCGTTCCTATGAATAGGTGATGAATTAAAATAAGGGCAAGCCTATGGTATGGCAGGTGATGACACTTGAACTTCTATTCAGAGAGAGAGAGTAATTTTAGTCTTGTTGTCCCTTGATTTATTTTATGACAAATACTGTGTGAATGGGACTTTCTTGCTGGTGAGGGCACATACACTGCTAGGTTAATAGCTAGTCGAGCTTAGGGCACATACACTGCTAGGTTGATTCAAAGAATGTTTATGATTCGAAGTGGGTACAGCAAAAGATGGTTATACTTACGATGTGATTCACAAACAGTATCCTTGGTCAATGTTACGTTATATTTGATAGGTAGAACATTAGTTAGGTTAGACTTGTGTTAATTGCTTGAGGACAAGCAAAGGCTTAAGTTGGGGGTGTTGATGTGCCGGGAAATTTCGGTACATATTTATACTATTTGATTAGAAATTGCTTGTTCCACTTGATAATTATCACGTTATTTACCTAGTTTTCGTTTAGTTTCAGTACATGGATGAAAGAAACCCAAAAGCGCGAAAAGAAGGCCAAAAGCTGTGCAAAGGCAAGAAAAGAGGCGAACAATACAACAGGAGTAATTCTGCGACCGCAAAGTGGATCTGCGAGTCGCAGAATTGGAATGATGATCGCAGAGTCGGGCAGAAACTCAAGCCAAAGTTAACAGAAGAAAGCTGTCGACAATGCGACCGCAGAAGGAAAATGCGCATCGCATTATCGCCGCAGATACAGGCAGAGTTTTAGGTGAAGAATCGAAGGGAATAGCGATCGCATTCTGCGATCACAGAACCAATCTGCGGTTCGCATGCTTGAATGCGATAGGAAGGAAAAGCACTAGGGCAGTATGCGATACAAGATGCCATTTCTGTGGACCGCATTCCTGTTATGCGATCGCAGAAGACTAAGTCGGCCCAGCAGCTATTCCAGTTCGCCTTGGTTTTTGGGCCTCTATAAATAGCCTCTCTAGGGTTATGTGCAAAGGCTTGTCAGGTTTTAGAGTGAAAACATAGTCCTTTTGGTGAATTTCGACTTGAGAGAGATATTTGGGTGATCAAAACTTGAAAATCCTTATTTTTGTAAGATGAATTCAATTTCTGTTATTTGTTCTCTAGTTCTAAATATGTGTAGCTAAATTTCAATACTAAGGTTGTGAACCCTAGATGGGTAGAATGTTATTGAACAATTGATTTTGATTCCAATTTCGTAAGAAGCTTGATGTTTATTTATTTCTCGTTCTTAATTGAATCGTTAGTGGTTGCAAACATTAACGGGTGCCAATTTACACTATTGAACCTTGGAAAAGGAAGATAGAGTTGGGTAGAAATAAGTAACAACGATTCAAGATTTTAACCCTTGTCTAATAAAATCACTTAGGAATAAGAAGATTTTAAGTTGGCAAATAATTGGGTACTTGTAATTTCGACTTTAATGTATTCGGGAGAATCATGAAAGGATACGTTGTCTAGATATTGGAAAATATTGGATAGCACACTAATAAGACACAATTGCATATCAAGAGCGGGAATTAATATCAATATCAATACATTCTACTACATTAGGGGGAGCACAACCTTAGTATCTCGACTTCATAAATTTATTCAATTAATCCTTTCAATCTGCACTTAGTAGTTTAGTCATAGTTACGTATTCAACATCAATATATTTTACTGATACTTGATCGAATTAAGACTAAGTGAAATACTACGTTAATCAGATATTCGTTTCACGCCTATTCCCTGTGGGATTCGACCCCAACCGAGTTGGGTTACTATATTTGACATCGATCGCTTACATTATTCTTAAGGTGTAATTTGAGCGGATCACTTAGGATTCTATCAGGTAATATTTGAATTATTTGAACTCAATTTGCTAGATTATTTAATTGAATATATATATATATATATATATATGTATATATATAAAAGGCGGAGCTTTATCGCCTTGAGTTATTGGCAAGATATTCGATAAATGGTAAAGGTTATATTCACATTATGCTCTTGTATCTGTGTTGTAAGTACGTGACTCGTAATTTGATAAGTTTCTTCCTTTCTTGTGGATCGGACCGAATGCCTCAACAGTATATTGAGATGCATCTCTGGTTTGCACTGGTCGACCCTCGGCAGTGTACACATCACTCTGAATCGGGTCATATGACCTCGGCATAATCGTGCGTTATGTCGCTAGCAGTCCAGATATCCACGAGATTTCCCTTCTACTGAGGACTGGCATTTTATATGGTATTCCTTATCCGTTTGAGATTAACACTTGATATTTCTGATATGTTGAGATAGAATAAGAGATTTGAGATATTTATATCGTTAAAGAAAATTTTTGGAGGGTTATGCTAGTTACAGTTTTTATCTCATTACTAATGTTGTGCTTCATATCTATTATGAGTTATCATATTGATTTATTGGACCACTACTAAGTATCGATGTCGACCCCACATCACTCTTCTACGGGGATAGGCTAGATACTACTGGGTACGCGTTGATTTACTACTCATGCTGCATTTCTGCACTAAATGTGCAGGATCTGATAGGTTTATTTGGTGATCATCTTGGCGTGTTGGAGTAGCTGCTGGGGGACTTTATGGTGAGTTGCATTCCATGCTACGTGTCGCAGCTCACAAAGTCTCCATCATATTTACTTACTTTATCCTGTCAATTTTGCATTCCAGACAGATGTTATATTATTATTGTACTCCTTCGTAGATGCTCATGCACTTATGACACCAGGTTTTGGGACGTTCAAAAATTTGCTTGTGATTTTGCTTAGCATTGGCTCACTTTTATTATTATTTCTACTTAAATTGTAAGTTTCCTTGATTCTGATGGAGTAAATTCTCTATCAGATAAAAATTTATGATTTGAAAATAATAAAAGGAATAATTAAATTGGTAGACCACCGTTGGCTTGCCTAACGACGACGTAGGGCGCCATCACGATCTATACTAGGAATTGGATCGTGACAGCTTGGTATCAGAGCTCTAGGTTCATTTAGGCCTCACAAGTCATAAGCACGTCTAGTAGAGTCTTGCGAATCGGTGCGAGACGTCTATGCTTATCTTCGAGAGGCTACATGACTGTTAGGAGCACTTCCTTTCGTGATTCCTCGTCGTGCGATTTGATTCTATTGAAGTCTATGCCTTTATTTCCTTCCTACTTATTCTTATATGATGTTGAATGCTCGTTATCAATTGGGCATCGAGGAGTTGTATTGGTACTGCAGACGTGGCGCAGGATGTTTCTCCCTGCATATTCGGACGGGCTATTGTCGTCGTCTCGTGGAAGAATGCTCTGTCGTTTCAGCCAAGTGCTAGTAATGCCTACGGCTTCGAGGCTAAGCATAGTGTATTACAAAGTTCATGCATTGTAATCTCGCAATGTTGGTATAAATGGTGGGGTGCTCATTTATGTGCTGCAACAGTGAATGACTCGAAAGGAGGATTACTCAGGTCATGGTCTAGAGGTTCGGCATTTAATTCCAGGAGAGGAAAGGCAATTGGAGTAGGGATAATCAGGCCTTGATTGGCAGAGTAGCAAGACTTGATATTTTTGAACGTGGTGGAATTCTCATTGGGGTCTGGTGCCGTCGACCTTGTTGGAACACATTAAGGCTCATCGATTTTGTGGTCTTCTTTGATTTGTCCTCGGGACAGGATGTCGTGGAATGGTTCCTAATCAAGGGTTATCAGAGGTGGCGGTGTATGGCTGCTTCAAAGTTGAATTGGTGTTTCTAATGTTGATGGCTCGAGAGAGATGGTCTTTATGGAGGCTCGGAGTTGGTGGCAATCTATCAGTTCGGGTGCGACAAAGATGGATTATGATTTGAAGCAGAATTTGGTAGCGAAGGTGGAAGAAGGACATGGTGGGAGGTGTCTCGCAGTTGAATTGCTAGCAGGTAAAGTATGAATAGTAGAGGTCGAGCAGTTGCCTAAGGAGATGGTTTAATCGAGGTGGGAGTGGCAGAGTAGCATATGTATTTAGTGGTAAGATAGCCACATGCTTTGAGAAAGTTTAGAGCAATTTGGGGATCATGACAGACAATGACTAAGTCTATGAATTTCTTGGGCTGGTGCCTACTGTACTGAGAAAGGTTAATTATGACATAAAGTAGTAAGCAAGAGGGGTGTGAAAGCTTGATTATCATTTTGGGATGCAACGTGACTTCGAGTTGGAATGTATAGTTGGACCTACAGTTGATGTTAATGGAGAATGAACGGACTCTTACAGTTGGTGGACGAGCAAGGAGTTATGAGGGTTTACTGGTTCCGTGGTAGTTGTAACCAGGGCAATGCCATTGGAAGATATCGATATGGAATTCCACAAGTGGTCTATCTTCTGTGAGCAGGTTAGCGGTTGTGTGATTTTGATTAAGTTCCTACGAAGAGTCCTACTTTCAACCCAGTGGGAGGTATGTACCGCTATGTGAGCTTGGATTACTTGAAAAAGATAGTACGACTGTCAGGAGGTCGAATGTGCATTGTGGATGATAATTCAGAATGTTTTATGAAAGGTTTAACAAGATATTACGAGAAATTTAGCGGGTTAACAGTACGAGATAATGGTAATTGAAAAGGAGGAGTCATTGTGGGTTCTATTTTTATATGATTTTAGCTTAAAGCTAAGTGGACGAGCCCACCGTCTACGATTGGGTCTGTTATATGCCTATGCGGTTTTTGGTTATTGGTGCGTTGGTCGATTAATTATGACTAAGAGAAGAAAATATCAGGGGTAATTCGGGCAAAGAACTTGAGGAATGTGTGCTACATTTCGGCATATCGATTCCTGTGCAGATGTCGGGAATGACTCAAAGTTTGTGCTTCTTATGGATGTGATATACAAGAAAAAGAATTCATCTGGTTGCTTCTTTGGAAGTGTTCATGTGCTAACGGAGCACCAGTGTTGGTTATATACTCGGTACCAGGTCAAGAGTGGGTGACTCTCAAAAATGATTCTAATGGGTTCAAGAATTAAAGTGTGGTACTTGAGTTTTTTTTAGTTCGTCATGTGGCTAAGGACTTTGTTTTGCAGTGAAGTGTGAAAGAGACATGGAGTATTTCTATGAATTTTACCGGGTCTGTGGATGTTAGAGAGATGGAGGAAACAACTTCGGATTCGCAGGAGGTCTTTCAGAACGGTGTATTAGTTGGAGATACTATTGAGTGCATAAGGAGGGTATGAGATAGCTGATGGGTATTGAGACGATGTGGTCTCGTGATTTGGGTCACTCAGAATGAGTGTTGTTTGAGGTATGTTATGTGTTTAAATAAAACTATTATTTCAAAGGCAAGTCAAGAGTAAATTTGAAAAAATCGAGGCAGTTTGTATGGTTTGAATCAGCATGGTTGTGGAAATGATCAGTTCCTTCGGTGTGTTAAGGCTAAACAGGTGGTTCGTGGATGTACATGCGGGCTTGACAGCCACCGTGAATTGATCAATTTAGAGGTCTTTGATTCTGATGGCTTGGTTATGTGTAAATGAATCCAAGAAGGGTTATTGCAGTTTAGATCACGACTTGAGTTATGTGTCTTTCGCGGTTATGAGAAGTTGGTTGGGTGTTGCGATTAGTCTTTTGAAATAAGTGGAGTGAAAGGGATCTAGCTGATAAAGCGTTTATTCTATTGGTCATTCAGGGTCATGATGTAATTCTTGCACTCCTACGTAGCGGCGTGGTAGGTGCAGTAAGCGGTATGGAAATTGGACGTTGAGGATCAAGGTTGCGATTAGGTTTTGATAGGAATATCACGAGCTCGGAGAAGCGGGTGAGGATTTCAGATGTTCAGAGTATGGTGGCACTATTTTTGGACAACTTGAGGATGGTTTGTTTGTGGAAGAAGTGTGGGTTATTGAAATGCAGATGCTTGACTAAGAACTATAGAAATAGCATGGTCGATGGCCATTGATATTAAGATTTTACTACTGGGTGCTAAAGGTTGTGGGAGTATATCCCACGGGAAGATCGTATAAGTGCAACGTGTTAGTCATTCAATTGTTAGAGACTAAAATCGGGTATGAATATTCTGGTACTGTGGTTGATGGGAGAGTTTATGCCTGAGAGACGCTCTGTTCCTTTTGTTTCGGACTGTGAGAGTTTGCTCCTGATCGAACGGCCGCGCGAAATCCTTGAAAGGTTATTGGCCCAGTATGGGATGATCGGAATCGGCTTGTGGTCCGTTGGTAGATCTAATGTGAATATATGCTCTACATCAGGTCGGATGTGTTCATTCGGCATAGCATTGCTTATGGAGGATTCCTCGGGAATCGGATGTTAATCCTGTCGTCAACTATTCTAAGTAGTACTCTAATATGCCATATGGGTTGTGAGACGGCTTGATTATTCGCATGCGGGTTGTGATTCCATGTAGCTTATGGTGCAATATGAGCAAGATGGCTCTCAAGATGCAGGTCGTATATTTCACCTTAGTCGAGCTTGAGTTTTTGTAGCGCATGGCGCTATCCGTCTCCCCAAAGTTGTATTTATGCACTTGGCGTTCTTGTGGTTGATATTCGGGTATTTCGTAGGTATGAGCATTATGGCTTGATGAATATTACCTTATTGATTGCTATGTGTGGATTGGTGGCACGCCGCCACGGGTCTTTGTTTGGATCGGGTTGCACGCCGCAACAGTGTCATGTATGGATCGGGTTGCACGCCACAACAGTATCGTGTTTGGATCGGGTTGCACGTCGTAACGGTGTCATGTTTGGATCAGGTCGCACGCTACAACGGTGTCATGTGTGGATCGGGTTGCACGCCGCAACAGTGAGGTGTTGAGTATGATTCCTTATACTTATTTGTTAAGTATGCCTTGTTTCTCATCTCTGAGATAGGTTCCTAGCATCTATTCGGCCGTTTTATTCGTTACGCGAGATGGGTAGTTCCTTGCCAGAGTTCGTTCTTCCTTATGGATCATATTCGAGTTGTAGTTTATTGGCACATTGATGGCGCCGTATGAGATTTTAGATGGTTTTTGAGGTGGCTTATTGCCCGAGCAACTTCTATTGGGTGAGACGAGATTATTGGACCTGAGATCAGTGCGATCGGATTTATGTAAGGTATATTAAAGAAAGAAAAATGTCACTATTCAGTTTGGAATAAGATAATGGTTCTTGTCAAGCGGAGAGACTCCATGATTTATTGATTTGGTAGGTGGTTATGGGATTTAATGTGTCGCTTTCAACTGCAGTTATCACGATGTTTGGATTAGGGCTCATACGCATTACAGGGTATGCTACGGGCATCAGACTAGTGAATTTGAAGCTTCTATGGTTGGAGGATGTAATTATGGGCATACGAATTATGCGGTGCATTGTGTGGTTTCATCATGGGTGCATGATCATGTTTGGTACAGCGTGTGGGGATTGATACGATGCTCGTATGTTAGAATCGGGTCCCGTAGAGAATTTCGGATGTTGGAATTTGGTTCTAAGGCTTGTGGGCTAAGGTAGCAGGAAGGATTTTTAGTCTGGCTTGCGTTAAAATGCTCACATTGGTCATGGTGGCGCGGGTTCATGCACTAGGTGTTAAACAGCGATTTTGGGCAATTCCGGAGCAGTTCTTCGTAGGAAGAAAAATTCTCAATTCGGAAGTTTTAAGTTGGAAGACTTGAACAAGGTTTGACTTTTGAGTTCACGGCCTAAGAATCGGGATTTGAAGGTTCCAATAGGTTCATATGATGATTTTGTACTTGGGCGTATGTTCGGGTTAAGTATCGAGTGGCCCAAAAGCATTTCGTTGCTTATTGTGGAAAGTTGGCGTTTTGAAGGTTTTAGAAATTTCTAAATTGTGAAGTGGACTTTGGTATTATCAATGTCTATTTTGGGTTTCGAGCCGTGGAATAGGTTCGTATCATGATTTGTGACTTGTACGTAAAGTTTAACGTCACTCCAGAATATTTAAGTGTAATTTGGATGTGTTCGGTGGAGTTTGAATGTTTGAAAGTTGAAAGAAAGGTTTTGACTGTCGATTCGTTATTTTGATGTTGTTTGACGTGATTTGAGGCTTCGATTAAGTTCGTATCGTGTTTTAGGACTTGTTGAAATGGTTGGATGGGGTCTCGGGGGCCTCAGGTGCAAACGGATTGGAATTGGATCGAGTCTTAGATTTAAAGAATTGCTTAAGCTTAAGGCTTCTGGTGTGATCGCACCTGCGAGGTTTGGGCCGCAGGTACGAGACCGCATAAGCAGTCCAGGAGTCGCAGAAGCGGTTGGGCTGAGGCTGGATGAATTCGCAGCTGAGCTCACAGATGCGGGCGGTGGAGCGCAGAAGCGAAAGGTGAGGAAGCATGGTCTTCGGCAGCTGCGGAGACTCAATCGCAAGTGCGCTTGCGCAGGTGCGAAGTATTTTCCGCAGGAGCGGACTCGCAGAAGCAGATCATTGTCCGTAAACCAACATGCTGGAGGCGGAGGGTGTTAGCAGATGCAATCCTTTGACCGCACCTGCGGGACCACAGATGCGGTCAAGTGACCGCAGGTGCGATGATCGCTTGGCATATGTGGGTTTTATTTCGGGACTTAGCCCATTCCTCTCATATTTTCACTTGGTGTTAGCGATTTTTTGGGCTCTTGAAGAGGAGATTTTCATCATCTATTGTGAGGTAAGTTATTCCCACTTGTTGTAAGTTAAATACATGGATTATATATGGATTTAAACACGAAATTTTGTGGAAATTGTGGGATTTGGAAGAAAAATCTTGAATTTGGTATTTTTGGATTTTGACCACAAAATCGGAGTTGGAATTAGGAACAAATTATATATTTTAGTTCATGGTATTATGGGTAATGTTTATCTTTGAAAATTTTTGAAATTCGAGCACGTGGGCCCGAGGGTTGACTTTGTTGATTTTTTGAGCTCAGTTGAGGATTGTTATAAATTGTTAAATTGTAAGTGTTGAAATATATTTTGATTGATTTTCACATTGTTTGGCTAGTTTCGGATTGATGGGCATTGGTTTGAGGTGTTAGAGAGGCGTTGGAACCGGTTGTGGAATTTCTGAGCGAGGTAAGTCTCCTGTCTAACCTTGTGAGGGGGAAACTGCCCCTAGCTGATGTAATTATTATATGCTACTAGTTGTGGGTGCTACGAACGTGCGAGGTGACGAGAGTCTATACGTAGCTAAAGCATTTTTATGTCCGGGTAGACTTAGGATTCTATAATGTAATATTTGAATTATTTAAACTCAATTTGCTAGCTTAATTAATTGAATTTATAATTGAAATTGATTTAGAAATATATATATATATATATATATATATGTGTGTGTGTGTGTGTGTGTGTGTGTGTGTGTGTGTATTAAGCTGAGCTTTATCGCCTTGGGTTGTTGGCAAGATATTTGATAAACGATAAAGTTTATATTCACATTATCCTCCTGTGTCTGTGTTGTAAGCACATGACTCGTAATTCGGTAAGTTTCTTCCTTTCTTGTGGATCAGGCCGAATGTCTTGGCAGTATATTGAGATGCATCTCTGGTTCATGCCCTCGACCCTCGGCAGTGTACACATCTCTCTCGATGGGGCAATATGACCTCGGCTTAATCGTGCGTTATAACGCTAGCAGTCCGGATATACACGAGATTTTCCTTCTATTGTGGACTGGCATTTTATATGGAATTTCGTATCCGTTTGAGATTGGCACTTGATGTTTATTATATGTTGAGATAATATATGAGATTTGAGAGATTTATATCGTTAAAGGAAATTTTTGGAGGGTTATGCTAGTTACAGTTTTTACTCATTACTACTATTGTGCTTCATATATGTTATGAGTTATCATATTGATTTATCGGACAACTAGTAAGTGTCGATGTCGATCCCTCGTCACTACTTCTCCAGAATTAGGCTAGATACTTACTGGGTACGCGTTGATTTACTGCTCATGCTGCACTTCTGCACTAAATGTGCAGGATCTGACAGGTTTATTTGGTGATCATCTTGACGTGTAGGTGCAGCTGCTGAAGGGGACTTCATGGTGAGTTGCATTCCATACTACGTGTCGCATCTCACGAAGTCTCCATCATATTTAATTACTTTATTCTGTCTATTTTGCATTTTGGATAGATGTTGTATTATTATTGTACGCCTTCGTAGATGCGCATGCATTTGTGACACCAGGTTTTGGGATGTTCAAAAATTTGTTTGTGGTTTTTCTTAGCATTGGCACACTTTTATTATTATTTCCACTTTAATTGTAAGTTTCCATGATTCTGAGCGCTAAATTCTCTATTTGATAAAAATTTACGATATGAAATTAATAAAAGGACTAATTAAATTGGTAGATCACTATTAGCTTGCCTAATAGCAACGTCGGTCGCCATCACGATCTATAGTGGAAATTGGGACAAGATACAACAAAACGAATAGGAAGGTAACTTAGAAGGAACAACACCCCCTTTAAACACAACTTCAATTAAAATAGATTAATGATTTTCGATAACCTCAATTCCAATTAATTGTTTAAGGATAACCTTGATAATGAAAGTATTTTCATAAAATGGCAAACTTCGGATTTTAGTATATGAATTAGGCTAACAATAAAAGTGATGGCACGAATTAGCAACTATGTCAAAATGCATGAGAATAACCCGGCAACAAAAAGCTTCGATCGTTAATTAAAAC
This sequence comes from Nicotiana obtusifolia, assembly GCA_002018475.1. Classification (NCBI taxonomy): domain Eukaryota; kingdom Viridiplantae; phylum Streptophyta; class Magnoliopsida; order Solanales; family Solanaceae; genus Nicotiana; species Nicotiana obtusifolia. The sequence goes on along the minus strand of MCJB01039109.1, from coordinate 45,736 downwards.
TAAAAAGCCAATCCAAAACGTCAAGCCCGGGCCCGCACCTCGGAACCCGATAAAATTCACAAAATCCGAACGCCCATTCCGATACGAGTCCAACCATAGCAAAATTATCCCATTCTGACATCAAACCGGTCTTCAATTCCACATTTTACATTTTTGAAAGTGTATACAAAAATTCTCCTTTTATCCCATATTACTAATTAATGTTAAAAACAAAGATGGAATCATGAGATATAATTAAATCCGAATAAAGAACAGTTACCCCAGTCCAACACGTGAAAATCCCTTCAAACATCTCTCAGAACCTAGTGATCTCTAGCTCAGAACATGATAAAAATATCAAGCCCTCGATATATAATATGTTCTGCCCAGAACTTCCGCATCTGCGGACCAAAGAAGTGCACCTGCAAGCAAAATCACCGCATCTACCGCATTCACTTAACATCCCAGAAATCACACCTACGAGCCACCCATCACATTTGCGATCCCGTAGAAGCATCAAAAACTCCGTAGAAGCGGACGACCATCTGGAGCCTCTACCTCGTAGCTGCGATCCTACTCCGCAGATGCGTACCCACACCTGCGGTCCCCCATCGGCAGAAGCGAAACAACAGGACGTGCACCAACTCGTAGAAGCGACAAAAATCACTCAGAAGCAGCCCCCGCATCTGCGCTTCAAAATGCGCAGATGCGACACACCAGAAGCAGACTTGCCCAAAGACATGGAAACAATCCGAGACTCGTCTAAAACACACACGGGGCTCCCCGGAACCCCGTACGAATGTACCAATAAGTTCCATAACACAACGCGGACCTGCTCGAGGCCTCAAATCACATCAAACAATATCAAAACTACTAATTGCACCTCAAAATCGAACGTTATGAACTTATGAACTTTCAACTTCTACAACTCACGCCGACTCATATCAAATCAACCTGGATTAACCTCAAATTTTGCATGCAAGTACCAAATGACATAACGGAGCTATTCCAGCTCTTGGAATCGCAATCTGAGCCCAGTATCAACAAAGTCAACTCCCGGTCAAACTTCTCAACCTTCCAAACTCCAACTTTTCCAATTTTTGCCAAAATGCATCAAATCAACCTACGGACCTCCAAATACAAAATCGGACAGAGGCCTGAGTCCAAAATCACCATACGAAACTATTGGAATCATCAAAACACCATTCCGGAATCGTCTACACAAAAGTCAAACTTCGGTTATCTCTTTTCACTTAAGCTTCCAAAACATGAATTATTCTTCCAAATCAATCCCGAATCATCCGAAAATCGAACTCAATCACAACGCAATGCATAATGCATACAAAGCTGATTGAGACCTTAAGCCACCGAACGGAACGCTAATTCTCAAAACGACCGGTTGGGTCATTACAAATAAAAAGAATTTCCTCCTTGGAGGTCAATCCTTCTCTTCAATGTCGGTCAACTACGACTCGATTGATCATAATTGAATGACTTATGGGGAGAAGATCGGATCTGCAAAAGGATTGCCTACGTATCTTGCTATATAGTCAAGAATCAGGTACGCGTAGTTTGTGAAAATCAAGATCACTATTTCCACAAAGACTATCTTCCAACATTCCTGAGCAAAGTCTTAATAAAAATGTCCGGGCCAAGGACAAAATGGTAAAAGGAGAAAATAAATATTATTACAGAAATAGCCCTTTGGTTCTTTCGAGAAAAGCTTTTAAAGCCGCCTCGACATAAATGGTCGGACACAAAGGCAGAATGATAAGAGTAGATAAAGATTGATAAAATGGCTATTATCACGAAACGGCCCTATGATACATCCATGAAAGGCTTCAATGCTTTCTTTGTAAGAACGACCAAATATAGGGATAAAATGATACAAGGTAAATAAAAATGGACGAGATGGCTATCTTTACAAAAATAGCCTTTTGGACATTACGAGGAAGGTTTAAGGCTGTCTTGGTAAAAATTGGTGGGCAGAAAGGGAAAACGGTAAATCACGAGCAAAAATGGACAAATAGCTATTTTTATAAAAATGGCCTGTCTCGTCAAAAATGGTCGGATAAAAAGCAACACAGTAAAAATACAGACAAAAACAGATGAGGTGGTCATTTTTACAAAAAAAATCATTTCTTCCATGGAAAGTTTAAGGATGTCTCGGCAAAAATGACTGACTGAAGGGCAAAATGGTAAAAAGTAAATAAAAATGAACACATGAGCTATTTTTACTAAAACGGCCCTTTAACACTTCCAATGAAGATTTTAAGGTTGTCTCGACAAAAACGTCCGAATACGAGGAAAAAACGGTAAAAGATGAACAAAATAGCTATATTTCTCTTTGGTTATATTTTTCCGAAAATCTTATGCACTCACGTAAGTTTTAAGTTTTGAAAAATGAGGCCGATTCCGGTGGAGGTTGTCTACGTATCTCATTCAATAGTGAGAATCAGACCCGCGTAATTTGATATAAATTTAAAATGGAACTAAATATTTTTTTATTTATAAAAATTGATTTTGACATCATACACATCGGACCACTTTGGACTACTTTTTTTTTTTTTTAAAGATGGACATTTGTATTGAAACAGGGAGAATGTTCTTTTCATTCAACCGATCTAACTAAAGCCGGTCAACATGCAAGGCTTCCAAATAATGCAACAACTAGCACATAACATTCACATAATGGTCTCAACAAGGTACCTGTCCTAAACAGAATCTGGTTCCTTTGTCGAGCCCGTTGTCAAATGCACGTGATGTACATAAAGTGAACCTACTAGGGATATCAGACATGAGATTACAGTTTTCTATGTTTAAATCCTGATGGAGAAGATATCTAGACTGGATTACTCGAGCGGACAACTCGAGCCGAGGAGGATCATCATATCGGTAGCATAACTTTCCGGCTTTGCTGGTGGTGCTCCCCACCTAAAACATGTATGACTAAAATCATTCACCAGGCGTCAAGCACCTCGGTTATCTCAAAGAAAGAGGGCTATGTCAAGCAAATACTCAAATTTAATTTATCCAGAAGACTCGGATGGGGTGCGTGAGAAGACAGTTTTTATGTGCAGTTCAACAATATCAAAGCGATAACAAGCAGATAAGCAGCACATTAGGCCCAAATAAATTACAGTATATACAAAAATTAATAAAGCCAAATAAAGTCAATGTACAAGCTTGAATTCTAATTGGTTCCCCAACAGAATCACCAGAGCTGTCACATCCCCTTTTTCAATCCCGCTAAATATATATTGTTGTGTTGTGGATTAAAGGGTTAATTTGAGTAGGGATTATTTTATTTATAAAGTTGCCACTTAAAATTAATTTGTGAGTGTTTCAAGTGACCTTTTATTTGAATCTCTATTTAAAGGAAGGTTTGACTTTATAAAAAATGGCCAGCATCCTATTTATTGACAATGGGCCGACTTAAAAGGAAACGGGGTATCATAATCATAAGCCGACACGAATGAATCTTGCTTCTGATATTTAATAAAGAATCAAATTCAAAAATAAAACGAACAAACTAATATAATAAAATATTTAAGGTACCTAATCACAGAAAATAAAATAACGAAAGTGAGAGAACACTCAGCTAAAAAAAACCAACTAAAAATACTACTGGAGGAAAATAAAATATGTGTAACTTGAGGCAGTCTTTGGAACTTCCTTTTTTTTTTTTTTTTTTTTTTTTTTTTTTTTTTTTTTTGGAACTCGATAAAGCTAGCCGTTAAATCCGTAGAGGAATAATGAAACAAACACACAAAATTAAACTAAAATATATTAATCTATCCATGACTTAGCAGCAAACGTCGAAAGATGGTAATAATATATTTTTGTTCACTTTTACTTGCTCACTATTCTAAAAATAAATTTTTAATTTTATCTGTTTACTTTTGTATATCAAGAGAAAAATAATTTATTTTTTTTGTTTTGCCTTTAGCATTAATTATTTATTTCAAATCATTTTTCAAATCCGTTAAGACTATACACTGATTAATATAGACATCATAATAAATTATATACTTTATTTATTATTTATTATTTATTAAGAGATATGCAAAGTAAATAATAAGGAGTAAAAGTGACCGGATAGAGTACTTTAATTTTGAGGAAGTAAAGATTATCAAACAGCCATTAGAGAAATTCATACTAGCAGTCCAAATAAGCAAACCAAACGTCATGCTTCATGACTTTATTCTTGAGCAATTCGAATATCAAAGATTGAAGGTATTTGCTTTATCTTTTAATAAAAGTTTGACATCATGTCAGTTTAATCAAAGATTGAAACCAGGAAAGAAAAACAAAGAACTTTTGCCAAACAGAATGCTATTTTCCTCTCTCATCACCTCTGAACATGAACTTTCTCATCAACATGATAGTAACTTAAATAATGGCAAAAAAGAGTAGACAAGATGCTAAACATTCTACTAAAACGGAGCAACATAGAATCAACTCGAGCATTCAAAACAGAATAAATAAATCTCTTAACTTTCACAAACGTATCAACAAATACCAACTTTAAGCTTTCAACGAAATAGATTAACAAAAGACTTACTAAAGTTAACGAAACAACATAATATTAAACCATTCATGAGCAGAATGTATTTAACGCCTAGGATAAGCTAAAGAAGCTTAAATCATTCCATATTTCATTCATCCTTGGATCGAAAATTACAGTAGCATTTCGAGAGGATTACCTGGACAGCAGAAACAGAAATTTCAGCAACACTAAGTCAGATTTCAACAGCTAGAAGCAGAAGCTAAAGCAAGGCAAGACTTCGCATTAAAGCGGACAGCAACTCAACAAGAAACAGAAATACAGCAACAGCCCGACCAGCAGCGAATTTACCCGAAACGAACCAGAAAAATTAAGCAACTCGGGAAGAGGAAGAAACCCAAGACTACTCTTCAAGAACTTAAGTATTTTGGAAGGTTTTCTCAGAAGAAATCACTCGAGCATCTCTCAAGTTTGCAGCTTACATTTTTTGTTCTTTTCTCTCTAAAGATTGTGTGTTTTTGTTCTCTAAGATGTGTAAAATGTGGTTTTAAGTGTGGAAAGAGGACCTCTCAAATAGGAAAAGAAAGTAACTTTTTGGACAGATTGTATGCCAAACACTATTTAAGGGCTGTCCAAAAGGGAAAGAGGACAGTCCTCTTTTCACCAAATTTTGACACAAGTAAAGTAGTTATATTTTCTAGCATGCTTAAAACTTTAAAAGCAACCAACGATGCACCCTACTCAATCATTCCCCTACTAGCCTTGCTTCAGTTGTTCTGGGCTTAATGAAAGCCAAAACAGGTGCTAGACTTTGGGCCAAAGAGAGGCAAAGACTAAGCTACGGGCTGCCTTAGCCCAATACCTTCTTCAGCCCAACCTCTTCAAACCAAACACAGGTAGATCAACTTAAAATAAATCATAGAAATACAAAAATAGAGATCAGAACCTAAAACATAATTTGGTTAAACCAAACTGATTAGACTATAAACTAAAATAGTTAATAAGAACCACATAATTATATATCAGACTAAATCTCAAGAACAAAAAAAAGCTAATTAAGCTCAAATCTAGTAAACAATTGAGTTAACCAACCAAACTATTACTTTGCTTAGTGGATTTCAAGCTATAAACTAACATGTGAATGAAAAGTTAGCGAGCTACTAAACATGTAACGACCGTACCGATCGTTTTGCTTTCTAGATCCCTGTTCCACTAATTAAGACTTTTCATATGTGTTTTTACTGTTCTATGACTTGCGGGGATGGTTGGTTTAGGTTTGGAAGGTTTCGGGTTGAAATCAGAATGCTTAGTTCCTTATTTACAAAAATTTCCAAAATCCGGGTACGTGGGTCCGGAGTTGACTTTTAGGAATCTTCCAAATTGGATTGGATAATTACCCTAACAGTTAAATTATGAACTTTTTAGAAATTATTGGTTAGTTTGTACAACCTTTGGCTAGCTTCGGATTGTTCGACATCGACTTGAGACTTTTTGAGTGATTTGTGAACCGGAAAGTGGATTTGGAAACGAGGTAAGCCTCTTGACTAACCTTGTAAGAAAGAATTAACCTCATAGGTGTTTAAATTATTAATTGCTACTAATTGTGGGTGCAATGTACGCACAAGGTGACAAGAGTCTATGCGTAGCTAAAATTCATGTTATGTCTGGGTAGACATAGGCCTTTATCCCAATTTTTCTTTTGCTAGGCCCATAACTAAAAAGCCCACTTTCTTACGATTACGAGGTTTATTCGAATATGAAATCTAATCTTGGAAATACAGCATCCCACTTTTTTTTACTACCTAGGGTTTCGATATATTTCGCAATTGAGAAATCTCTACTACGCGCTGGTGTTATCCGAGAATAATTAGCCGATCTAGATTTACGAATTATTGTAGAGAATTCATTGGTAGAATGGGAAGAATTGGGGGAAGAAGGGCACACAGGAATGAATGGGAAGATCGAAAAGTTGGAAGAAGAAAGGACTTTTTGGTTAGACGCGTGGAATTGGCTATATGCTATTACTTGTACTATTTGAACTCAACTTGCTAGTTTAGTTGCTTGTACTAATTAGAAAATCTTGGTTAAAAATTATGTTAAATCGAGCTTCATTACTTAGAGATTTGACAGAATGTTTAATTATTGATAGAAATTCTATTCTTTTATGGGCTTACCTTGGAATTGTAAATACACAATTTGTAATCCGAAGAGTTTCCCTATTCCTGTGGATCTGGCCAAATGCCTCGGCAATATTTATATATATGTGGGATGTATCCATGGATCGGTCCGTACAACCTCGGTAGTGTATGTACACGATTATTATGGATGGGACCGTACGACCTCGGCATAACTCGTGCGTGCTGTCACTCGGAGTCCGATTATACTTTATATGTCTTTCATGACTTGAGAATTTATAAATACATGTTGGGCCCTTACTTGTTGGAATTAGCATGTGATATTTGGGGACTTTTAATTGTTATTTTGTCAAAGAATCATTAAATTGTTGCCTCTTATCCCATTATTGATGCCGTATTTCATGCATGTTAAATATTTTTGTATATTATGTATATTACATACTAGTAAGTGTCGATGTCGATCCCTCGTCACTACTTCTTCGAGGTTAGACTAGATACTTATTGGGTACACGTTGTTTACGTACTCACGCTATACTACTGCACATATTGTGCAGGTTCTGAGGCAGGTGCATCTCGAGTTTGTCGGATCCCGCATTCTCATTACCCGGAGGCCTAGAAGTGAGCTTCTTCTCATGCTCCGTTCTGCAGCACCTGGAGCCTTCTCTTGCTATGTTTTATCATTTCTGTCTATTCTGTATCAGACAGTAGTTCTTCGAGAGTTTTGTATGTTCTACTAGATGCCCATGCACTTGTAACACTGGGTTTTGGGAATTCTAGTAGACACTCATGGGTTTTGATTACTAAATTCACTATCTTACTTTCCTGTTTAGTTTATGCTTAATATTACTATGCTCATTTATAATTTATCTCTTTACTAAACAAAAATCAAGGATTTTAAAAAATATTAAAATAAGCAATTAAATTGGTAGTTACGCGTTGGCTTGCCTATCAGTGACGTTGGGCGTCATCACGGCCTATAGTGGAAATTGGATCGTGACATCTTGGTATCAAAGCTCTAGATTCATATAGGTTTCACAAGTCATGAGCGATCCTAATAGGGTCTTGCGTATCGATGCGGAGACGTTCGTACTTATCTTCGAGAGGCTATAGGGTGTTATGAAACTTCTCTTTCTTCATCTCCTATCGTGCAGTTGATGTTGTGCTAAGTATCCTTCTCGTATTCTCTCACAGATGGTGAGAATGCGCGCGGCAGATGTACCTGGTGGTGGAGGAGTTGCTCGCCCTGTTGCTAGAGGCCGAGGCAGAGGCCGGGGGAGGGCTCCAGCTCCTGCTAGAGGACGAGAGCGTCCTAGAGTTGCTCCTATCGTACCACCAGCGGATCCAGTAGAGGATTCTGCCATTGAGGAGCAGGGCGAGGTGCTTGCAGCTACCGGCCCCTATAGATTTCACGTCCGCGCCGGGATTTCACGAGGTCATGGGCCGTAGGATGCGGTTCATGGATTCTATGATGCTGGTTGGGTTATTTCCAGCGGACCCAGCCACATCTCAGGAGGGAGAGGAACACAGACCCCTACCGTTCAGGCTCCAAGGCATGCTGCTGCCATATAAGTTGTTGGATAGATGGACCAGACTGCATCCTCCTGCCTTTGGCGGTGAGCAATATGATAACCCCATGATTTATTGACCGTTTTAGAGACAGATTGCACAATATGAGGGTGTTGGAGTCCAACATGGTGGACGTACTTCACCACATTTTAGTTGGAGGGAAGGGCCCGTAGATGGTGGCAGTCCTATCTTCTTAGCCGACCAGCGGGTTCGCCTCCATTGACTTGGGATCAGTTCACACGTCTCTTTCTGGAGAGATATATTCCACCCTCTCAGATGTCTGTGACCGATTATGAAGCAAGGTTCTCTAAGTTGTCCCGCCATGCACTTATTATACTCCCCACTAATGTAGGTTTATTGCATGCTTGCATTATGGTATTCAGGTTACTATGTCCCGAGAGGTGGAGATGAGGACTCCTTACAAGTAGGTTGTGGATATAGCTCAGCGGATATAGGGTATCCACAACCAAGGAAGATTGTATGCGACGGGGAAGAAGAGGCCTCGTCATTTTGGAGGATTCAGCGGCTCCCCGTCTGGGGGTAGAGGTTAGTTCGTAAGGGGTCAGTCCAGCAGACCCACTTATTCAACACCACCGCCTTCTCAGGGTGCACTAGTGAGGCCCTATTTCAGTTCCATTCTAGAGAGCTCTTACCGTTCATCGGATATATAGGGTTCTTCCATCGGGTATTCAGGTCCCGAGGGTCAGACTCAGCGTCAGTCATCTTTCGCACCGAGAGTTTGCTATTAGTGCGGGGGAGCTTGGTCACATAAAGAGATCTTGCCCCAGGTTTCGGGGCAAGGCGGTGCAGCAGGGCCAGCAGGGCCATTAGCCCTTGATTACAGCATCAGCTCCCGCACCGGCCATCCGGCCTGCCAGAGGCGGAGGCTAGGTGGGTAGGGGCTGCCTTAGAGGTGGAGGCCAGTCAGGTGACTCTCCAGCTAGGTTTTATGCCTTCCTAGCCAGACCAGATGCAGTAGCCTCAAATGGCGTGATCATAGGTATTATTTTTATTTGCGTTGGGGATGCTTCAGTACTATTTGATCCAAGGTTTACATATCATATCATTCTTCTCTATTTGCTCATTATATGGATGTCTCTTGTGAGTCTTTAGGTGCTCTTGTATATGTGTCAATGCCTGTGGGCGATTTTGTTGTTGTGGATCGAGTTTACCGGTCCTACAACGTAACCTTCTATGCTTATTAGACCAGAGTGAATCGTCTGTTGCACGACATGATCGACTTTGAGGTCATCTTGGGAATGGACTGGTTGTCTCTGTATCAAGCCATTCTTGATTGCTATGCCAAGATTTACCTTGGTGATGCCAAAGTTACCTAGATTAGGGTGGAGGGGTTCATATATTAGTGCATCTAATCAGGTTATCTCTTTCTTGAAAGCTCGTCACATGGTCAATAAGGGTTGTCTGGCTTACCTACCTTATGTTCGGGATACTACTATAGAGACTCCTACGATTGATTTAATGCCCGAGAGTTCTCCGATGTGTTTCCTTCAAAATTACCAGGCATGCCACCAGATTATGATATTGATTTCAGTATTGATTTGGCGCAGGTACCCATCTTATCTCTATTCCACTGTATCGCATGGCTCCGAAAGAGTCGAAAGAGTTAAAGGAACAGCTTGAGGAGTTGCTAGAGAAGGGGTTTGTCAGGCCGAGTGTGTTGCCTTGGGGTGCACCAGTGTTATTTGTGAAGAAGAAGGATGGGAGTATGCGAATGTGCATTGATTATCGTTAGTTAAATAAAGTTACCATTAAGAACAAGTACCCGTTGCCGCATATTGGTGATTTACCAGTTGCAGGGTGTCAGAGTGTTCTATAAGATTGACTTGAGATATGGGTATCATCAGCTGAAGATTCGTGCTTCGGATGTTTCGAAGACGGCTTTCTGGACTAAATATGGCCACTATGAGTTTTTAGTGATGTCTTTCGGCTTGACCAATGCCCCAGCAGCGTTTATGGATTTGATAAACCGAGTGTTCAGGCCATATCTAGACATATTTATCATTGTCTTCATTGATGACATATTGATCTACTCCGTAGTAGGGAGGAGTACGAGCAACATTTGAGAGTGGTGCTTCAGACCATGCCGGAATAGAAGCTATATGCTAAGTTCTCCAAGTGCGAGTTCTGGTTAGATTTTATGGCATTCTTGGGACATGTTGTGTCAGGTGAGGGTATTAAGGTGGATCCCAGTAAGATCGAGGCAGTCCAGAGTTGGCCTCGTCCTACCACAGCGACCGAGATCAGGAGTTTCTTGGGGTTAGCAGGTTATTATCGTCGATTTGTGGAGGGCTTCTCATCTATTATTGCACCTTTGGCTAGATTGACTCGGAAGGGTGCTTCGTTTTGACGGTCCGACGATTGCGAGGCGAGCTTTCAAAAGCTCAAGATAGTATTGACTACAGCACCGGTGTTAGTGTTGCCTTCCGGTTCAGAGATGTATATTGTGTATTGTGATGCTTCACGCATTGGCTTGGGTTGTGTGTTGATGCAGGAGGGGCGAATTATTGAATATGCTTCACGTTAGCTGAAGCCCCATGAGAAGAATTAACCCATACATGATTTGGAGTTGGTCGGGATAGTCCATGCTCTTAAGATCTGGAGGCATTATCTTTGTTGGGTGTCCTATGAGGTATAAACCGATCGTCGTAGCTTGTAGCATTTGTTTAAGCAGAGGGATCTTAATTTGAGGCAGCGCAGGTGGCTTGAGTTACTGAAGGACTATGATATTACCATCCTCTACCATTCGGGCAAGGCGAATGTGGTCGCAGATGCCTTGAGAAAAAAGTCTGAGAGTATGGGTAGTTTGGCATTTATTTCAGCAGAGGAGAGGCCATTGGCTTTGGACATTCAGTCCTTAACTAACAGACTTGTGAGGTTAGATATTTCAGAGCCTAGTCAAGTTCTTGCATGTGTTATGACTCAGTCTTCACTATTTGAGCGGATAAAGGCTCATTAGTACGATGATCCACACTTGCTGGTTCTTATAGAGACGGTACTATGGGGTGGTGCCAAGGAGGTTACTATCGGCGAGGATGGTGTTATGCAACTCTAAGGTTACCTATGTATTCCTAATGTTGATGGCTTGAGGGAGAAGATTCTAGAAGAGGCACACAGTTCTCGATATTCCATTCATCTAGGTGCTACGAAGATGTATCGCGAGCAGAGGCAGCATTATTGGTGGCAGCGGATGAAGAAGGACGTAGTTGAGTACGTAGCGAGGTGTCTAAATTGCCAGCAGGTTAAGTATGAGCACCAGAGTGGAAATGAGAGCAGATCACTACGGACTTTGTAGTTAGGTTGCCGCGGAAGTTGAATAAGTTTGATGCCATTTGGGTCATTGTCGACAGGCTGACCAAGTCGGCACATTTTATTCCAGTTGTGACTATGTACTCTTTAGACAGATTGGCCCAGGTTTACATTCAGGAGATTGTCTGGTTGCATGGTGTGCTTGTTTCCATCTTTTCAGATAGAGGCCCTCAATTCACTTTACATTTTCACAGAGCAGTACAGAGTGAAATGTGCACCCAGGTAGAGCTCAGCACAGCCTTTCATCCGCAGATCGACGGGCAATCAGAGCGGACAGTTCAGATTCTGAAGGATATGCTCAGAGCGTGTGTGATTGACTTTGGAGGGTAGTGGGATCGATTTTTGCCTTTGGTCGAGTTTTCTTATAACAACAATTATCGGCCCAGCATCGGATGGCTCCATTTGAGGCTTTATATGGTCGGCGATGTCGTTCGCCCATCGGATGGTTTGAGCCCAGCAAGGCTAGGTTATATGGCATCGATTTAGTGAAGGATGCCTTGAGAAGGTAAAGTTGATTCAGGAGTGACTTCGCACAACACAGTCCAGACAGAAGATTTATGCAGATCAGATGGCGCATGATCTATCATTTATGGTGGGCGAGAAGGTTCTCTTGAAAGTCTCACCGATGAAGGGTATCATAAGGTTCTGGAAGAAAGCAAGTTGAGCCCAAGGTTTATTGGCCCATTTGAGGTGTTGAGGTAAGTTGAGGAGGTTATTTATGAGCTTGCTTTGCCTCCCAGTCTATCGGTAGTTCATCTGGTCTTCCATGTGTCTATGCTCTGGAAGTACCATGCCAACAGGTCACATGTGTTAGATTACAGTACGGTTCAGCTAGATGAGAGCTTGGGTTATGAGGAGGAGCCAGTTGCTATTTTTGACAGGCAGGTTTGCCAGTTGAGGTCCAAGAAGATTTCTACAGTAAAGGTCCTGTGGGGGGGTCAAATAGTCGAGAAAGTGACTTGGGTGGCTGAGGAGGACATGAGGAGCAGATATCCGCACTTGTTCAGCACTCCAAGTATGATTCTAGACCCGTTCGAGGACGAACGTTTGTATAAGAGGTGGAGAATGTAATGATTCGACCGGTCGCTTTTATTTCTAGATCCTCGTTCCCCTAATTAAGACTTCCCATATGTGCTTTTTACTGTTTTATGACTTGCGGGGATGATTGGTTTAGGTTTGGAAGGGTTCGGGTTGAAATCGGAACATTTAGTTCTTGAATCTTGGCCTATGATGGCCAAGTTTGACTTGAGTCAACATTTTGCGTAAACGACCTCGGAATCGAGATTTGATGGTTTTAATAGGTTCATATGATGATTTTGGACTTGGGCGTGTGTTCGGATCGGGTTTCGGGTGATCCGGGAGCATTTCGGCGCTTAATATTGGAAGTTGGTTCATTGAAGGTTTTCTAGTTCTTTAAATTTGGTTTGGAGTACACTTTGAGTTATTGAGGTACGTTAGGAATTCCGAGCCTAGCAATAATTCTGTAGGGTGATTTATGACTTGTACGCAAAATTTGGTGTCATTCCAAGTAGTCTACGTATGATCCAACGCGTTCGGAGCTAGTTGAGAAGTTTGAAGTTCATAAGTTGATTCAATTTGGTTTTAGGGTGCGCTTCTTAGTTTCGTCATTGTTTTATATGTTCCGAGAGTTTGAATGGGTCTGTATTATTGTTACGGACTTACTGGTGAATTTGGACAGGGTCCCGGGAGGCTCGAGTGTGTTTCGGACCGCCTGGAGCTAAATCCAAAACTGTTGGTGTGTTGGTTCTGGTTTCCTTCTTCGCGAACGCGGAAGGACTCTCACGTTTGCGGTGAAGGATTTGGGGATTGGGTTCTTTTTCTCTTCGCGTTGGAGAAGAGGAGGCCACGTTCATGAAGCTTCAGGACTTAGGGCCTTCGCATTCGCGATTGCCTAACCGCGTACACGTAGAAGAAGTTGGGTCTGGGGTCGCTGGCCAATTGCCCTTCACGTTCACAAAGGTAGGGTCGCGCTCGCGATGCTTTGGTCAGGCAAGCCTTCGTGATCGCGGGGCCTTCTACGCGTTCGCGATGTACATTTTTCCTGGGGCTTGGGCAGTTTGACTTCTCGATCGCGAGGCCTCTTCCGCTATCCCGAAGAAGAATCGCTGAGCAGTGGACTTTATTAAAAGCAGGACTTTTTGGCGTGCTTTGCTCATCTCCCTCATTTCTTGGCCGATTTTAGAGCTTTTGGATAAGGGTTTTAACCTAATTATTAGAGGTAAGTGATTTCTATACAAAGTAAGTTAAATACATAGATTCTAGGTAGATTTTAACATGAAAAATGTGAAAATTTTAGGAGTTTGTTGAAAAACCTAGATTTAGATAAAAATGAGATTTGCCCACGAAAATGGTTATGAAATTGAGTAGAAATTATATATTTTTGTTCGTTGCGTTATGAGTAATAATTATTTATAAAAGTATCTGGAATTCAGGCACGTGGGCCCGCGGGTGAGTTTTAGGAATCTTCCAAATTGGATTGGGTAATTACTCTAATAGTTAAATTATGAACTTTTGAGCAACCATTTATTAGTTTGTACAACCTTTGGCTAGCTTCGGATTGTTCGACACCGACTTGAGACTTTTAGCGTGATGTGTCGATTGGAAAGTCGACTTGGGAACGAGGTAAGTCTCTTGGTATTAACCTCATTGGTATTTAAATTGTTATTTGGTGCTAATTATGGGTGCTACGTATGCACGAAGTAATGAGAGCCCGTGCGTAGCTAAAATTCATGTTATGTCCAGGTAGACATAGGCCTTTATTATACTATTACTTTCACTATTTGAACTCAACTTGCTAGTTTAATTGCTTGTATTAATAAGAGAAACTTGGTTAAAGATTATGTTAAATCGAGCTTCATTACTTAGAGATTTTGCGTAATGTTTAATTATTGATGGAAATTATATTCTTTTATGGGCTTACCTTCGAGTTGTAAATACACAATTCATAATCCAAAGAGTTTCCCTATTCCTATGGATTGGACCGAACGCATCGCAATATTTATATATATTATGGGATGCATCCATAGATCGGGCCATACGACCTCGGTAGTGTATGTACACAATTATTATGGGTCGGGACATACGACCTCGGCATAACTCGTGCGTGTTGTCACTCGGAGTCTGATTATACTTGATATGTCTTTCATGACTTGAGAATTTATAAATATGTGTTCGGCCCTTACTTGTTGAGATTAGCATGTGATATTTGCGGACTTTTAATGTTATTTTGTCAAACAATCATTTGATTATTGCATCTTATCCCATTATTGATGTCGTATTTCATGCCTATTAAATATTCGTGTATATTACGTATATTTTCCACTAGTAAGTGTCGATGTCGATGTTGATCCTTCGTCACTACTTCTTCAAGGTTAGATTAGATACTTACTGGGTAACGTACTCACGCTACACTCCTGCACATATTGTGCAGGTTCTGAGGCAGTGTATCTCGAGTTCGTCCGGTCACGCATCCGCATTACCCGAAGGCCTATTGGTAAGCTGCTTCTCATGCTCTGTTCTGCAGCACCCAGAGCCTTCCCTTGCTATTTTTTATTATTTTTATATCAGACAGTAGTTCTTAGAGAGTTTTGTATTACTACTAGATTCTCATGTACTTGTGGCATCGAGTTTTGGGAATTCTAGTAGACACTCATCGGTTTTGATTACTAAATTCACTATCTTATTTTCCTATTTAGTTTATGCTTTACATTACTACGTTCACTTACTATTTGTTCCTTTACTAAACAAAAATCAAGGATTTTAAAAAATATTAAAGTGAGCAATTAAATGGGTAGTTATGTATTGGCTTGCCTAGCAGCGACGGTAGGCACCATCACGGCCTATAATGGAAATATGGTTGTGAAAGAACAGTCATTAGTAAAGCTCAAATGCAAACACTTCAAAAACTAAATGCCTGAGTTATCAATTATCCGAACCTAAACCTTAATCCTAATTGCCATCAAAATCAGAAATAATAGAAGTAGGAATGAGGGTCCGGGTTTTTAGCTAACGTCCGAAGACATAGAGATTTCAGTTAACGTAGGGAGACATAACGATTACTCAACTACATCACACAATGACTAAATTGAAACTTTGTTCAAGAATCATCAAGTGACGACTAACATCACTTATTCGAAACTACCACACGACTAACTAACAATAATGAAATTCAACCATACTAACTTAACGACTGTTTTAGACTATTTAACAGAGAGATCAACAGGTAATCAGAAAATTAGGTTATATATCGAGCTACTAAAATTGCAAACAAGAACTAACCAAGATTCATTGAGCAATTGAACTACTATTTTAGGCTTAAACATATAAACTATTTGATCAAAAGAAAATACACAACTAACAGAAAATCATCACGAATAAGGAACAAACACAAAAGAAAATTTTAAGGTAAACCTAGTTCAAAACTAACTTCAATAAATTAAAAAAATAAACAAAGAAAACAAGGATAAGGGTATACCACACGAGGGCAGCCGATGCTCACTCGAGCCACCAAAAGACTCTAAGATACCAAGTGGTGGTTGTCCGACCTTGAAACAATCATTTCTTTCTGGCACACGCTAAACCCAAGGAGTTCTAGCATCGTGCAAGAGAGAAACGAGTATTTTAAAGTCAGAAAAGCGGATAGAAATAGAGGGTTAATGGTTTGGCGGTGGTTTGGCGGTGGTTGGACGGCACTAGTGGCCGAATGGCGTGATTGGAGTTTTAGAGGGAATTCGTGATATTGGGTCATGAAATTAGGTAGAGAAAAGTAAAGGGAAAGCGGAAGTGTAAAAATTTTGGAGTTTGGGGGTGGTAAGAGGAGGCTAGGATTTTGGTTAGGGTTAGATTTGGGGATGTTTTTAGGGGTTTTGAGTATTATGGGGTTTGGAGATGGCCGGCGAGTGGTGGCGAATTCCGAAAGACGAGAGGAAGAAGAAAAGAGTAAAGGGGAAATTGGGGGCAAAAATCGAGGAATTGGGTCATTATATACCTAGGTTGGAGAGTGAGTGTAGTCGTCGCATCATGTAAGATTGGATGGCTAAGATTGAATCTTAAACACTTACCAAAACGATGCTGTTTTAGCGTCTTCCAGGTCAAACTATCTGGAACGGGTCCTGGGTTGTTGTGCTATCGATTTTAGTTAAATATTTGGGCCACTTTTGGCTTTAAAATGACAAGACAAATCCCCCGTAACCCCCTAATCAAATTATTAGCTATAATATAACTCTAATGCCTACAAATATACACACAATAAACCTAGAAACCAATGTAATATACGAAGACCAAAAAAAAAAAAAAAAGAAGCAAAATTTAGGCATTTACAAGTTTTCATACACAATATCAAAATAAGCTAAGTCTAAAATGAGAGCCTTAAGTGCTATTTATACTGGGGAGCTAAGTATGACAAGTATACTCACCAAATGTAATGTAGTCTTTAATTGTTTGCCAAATTGCACATGTAACCTCCCCGTTATGAAAATAGCCTCTAATTAGAATCCAAAGTGCTCGACGGCTACTGGACTGTCTCATCCTCCCTCCCTGAAAAGAAATCCATCCTCAAATTTGGACCTTTAAACAAAAGAAAGGAAGCTTCCATAAATAAATTTTTAACATGGGCATAAACAAGTGCCTCGAACTAACAAGCAAACCGTATTTTTACAAATTTATGGTAAATCCAAGCATCCAAGCCAACAAGTAAGACAAATCTACCATTCAAATCAAAATCTAATGATACTCATGGACAAAACAAAGCATAAAAGCTAACCAAAGTATGTGAATTATCATGATATACCTCCAATCCATACACCAAGTGTGCCCCAATATAAGAATCATCAAGAAAAATATTAACTCTCATAGCTTTATCAAGTCCAATCATAAGCATGAGCCAAATAAACAACTCATTCTTGAATTCAAGTCGACATGAGAAATCAAGAATAAGAATAGTACGTTTGAAGAAAACAAGTCTCCTGGCTTCACCAATATTATCATTCAAGAAAGATTTAGCATGCTTTTTCTTAAACTCATCATCCACATGAGAAATCAAGAATAAGAATGCTATGTTCAAATAAAACAAGTCTCTTGGCTTCACCAATATTATCATTCAAGAAATATTTAGCATGCCTTTTCTTAAACTCATCATACAAATCCACATGAAAGTTATCAACTTGTTTTAAACTCAAAGCACTAGTATACTGGAATAAATTAGCTTTATCAAATATATGAATGGAAAAGAAATTTTACCCCAAGTAAAGAACTTTATTCCTTTCCAAAAATTTTACCTTCCAAAACAATCTCGGTAGTAATCTTAAATGACTTCTCAAAAATAGAACCTTTGATTGGTAAATCCAAATCAAACTCTACAGATTCTATCTCACAATCAAACAAGAAAGAATTAAATGGTTTAAAGCTTAAATTTTACCACTCAATTCACCTTCAAATAAACAATCATCACCAATTAAAGAATGATCCTCAAAATAGAAAGCATGAACAATAGGAATCAATGGATCAGACTCAACAAAATCACATAAATATGCAATCTTTACGCTTTCTTCAACCTACATCAATGCTTCTTCATAAGAAAATATGTCATTCAAACCATTAAAACAACTAGAATCACTATCTAGCATATCTTCACAACTCAAATAATCATTAGAATCAATAAATGTACCCAAACTAACACTTGGAACATCATTATGCTCGTCACAAGAAGAAAGAGTGTTAGGCTTAGCAATCATATCTTGATGCACTTCTAAAGATTATATTTTACCTCCTTGAAGAATGAAAAAGTCTTCACTTTGGGCTAGGATGAATTCGGTTACCTTACTTGGAGTTCTTTCTTGAAGACTTCTATTTGAATTTTTCTTCAAAGAATCTACGCAATAAGCCAAACTGCTAGCAAGAAAGGCATTAGTTATGAATGAATTACAAAAAGGATGTTCCTCACTTGAACTCTCTTGTTTTGTCTCTTCTTTGTCATGACCCAAACCCATGGCATGTATTGTCCACTTTGGGCCTAGGCCCGTACAGATTTGTCTTTTTGGTCTATGCCAACTCTAGCCCCAAAAGCGTACTATATGAACATGTGTCATGCCTTATAGAGCATTTTACTTTCCTCTCTCATTCCAATGTTGGCTTCGGCTAAGTGACATACACACCCCTTCTTCAGAAGCTTGCCACCCACCCTCAACGGCTCGCCCTCCATCATTGGCATCATATTCAACCCCCGGGAGTCATCGTCCTTTCTGAAGTTTGCCCCACAACCGTACTGAGGGAGATTCGGCTATAATACCACAATTGTCACGACCCAGGCTCATGGCACATATTGTCCCCTTTGGGCCTAGGCCGACACAGATTTATCTCTTTGGGCTACGCCACCTCGAGTCCCAAAAGCACGCGTACTATGTAAAATTATGCCATTCCTTATATGGCTCTTCACTTTTCTCTCCCATTTCGGTGTGGGATTCACAGGTGACATGTGTACCCCTTCTGCAGAAGTTTGTCAGCCTAGAAGCCTACCAATCCTACTTGACCTGCACTCATCAGCCCGCCCTCCATCATGGGCATCACATTCACCTCCCTCTTGGGACAGAGCGTCCTCGCTGAGGTTTTCCACACTACCGTATTAAGGGAGATTTGGCTCTGATACCATACTTGTCACAACCCAAGCCCATGGCACATATTGTCCGCTTTGGGCCGAGGCCCACACAGATTTGTCTTTCTTGGACTACGCCACCTCGAGCCCCAAAAGGGCATACCATGTGAACTTCCTTATAAATTACTTCACCTTTCTCTCCCATTTCGATGTGGAATTCGCCTAAGGTGACATGTGCACCCCTTCTTCAGACGCTTGCAGCCTAGAAGCCTGCCAATCCTGTTTGACCCGCCCTCATTGATCTGCCTTCCCTCGTGGGCATCACATTCTTTCTTTTCAATCTTTTCTTTTCATTCTTTCTTGTCTTTCTCACTCAATTCATTCATATCTCTATAATCTTCAGTCACTTGAAATGGAAGTCAAAGGAGTAAGGACCATTATTTGCTATTTTCCTCAAAAGAATATTTGTTAGTCCTTCCATCATGTAGAACACCCTTGTCATATTGTCATGTACTCCCCAACAATAAATGACATGCTTGAATTGGTACAACACAACAAAGAATGTCATCAACATACTTTTCAAATTTGAAACTCACCAAGACTTTTCTAGTCATTTTAAGTTCACCACATTCATTAAGCCATTGGAGTTTATAAGGACGAGTATGTCTTTGAGTTTTTAAATTCAAATATCCAACCATAGAAGCACTAAAAATATTAACACAACTACAACTATCAATAATTAAAGAACACACTTAATCTTTAATCTTACATCTTCCATGGAACAAATTCTCCCTTGGTTCATATCTTCCATCATTTGGGTACTCAACACTCTCCAAACAACATACAAAGGCACATTAGGAGTGTCATATTGTACTGCATCATCACATTCAGCCCCTTCTTCGTCCCATGATTCTCTACTTTCTTCTCTTTAATAGGCTTCCTCCATAAGAATTGTGATTCTTCTATTAGGACATTCACTCATTTTATTATCATAACCTTGACATTTAAAGTACCTATTAGAGTTAGTATTTTGGAAGTAAGGTTTAAAATTGTTACCTCCTTCCTTAGCCTCCACCTTTTGTTTGCCTTTATTATTTTGCCACTTGGAGTCAACTTTTGACTTGTTTTCATCAAAAAAAAATTGCCAACTTTCTTTGTTTTTGCTCCATGAAATATTGTAGCTTTTGAATTTGCTCTATTTGAGTAGCTTATCTTTTTTGAGTTTATTTTCAACCTTGATAGCCTCTTGGAGTGCCTCATGTATAGTAACAAATTTATGCAAAGTCATTTGGCTATAGATTTCATGCTTAAGCCCGGCCAAGAATCTAGAAATCATGAGTCTTCCATTATCATCAAGATTGGCTCTAATCCTAGTTGTCTCCAACTCTTTAAAGTAATCCTCCATGTTCTTGTTTCCTTGCTTCATGCTGTAAAATTTGGTAAGCAAGTCATTCACATACTCTTCGGGCACAAATCTTGCTCTCGTAACCACTCTAAGAAACCGCCAAGGATCAATGGCAATATATCCATTTCTATTTCTATCTCGTTTCTCTTTCTCCCACCAAGAAGAAACATAACCAAGAGGTTCAGAAATAGCATGCTTGAACCTCTTTGCATCGGATACATTGTTAAGCTCAAACATCATTTCCATCTGTATTTCTCATTCTAAAAATTCCTCAAGGTCACTACTTCCCTAGAAAGTAGTAAGTGAAGTCTTGATGTTGTTAATACCCTAGTCTTCTTCATCTCCCCACCTTCTACCATATTCTTTATTACCAATATTTTCGTCATAACAATAATCATTAGCATCATTCAACTTTCTACCTTGATAATCCCGATCATACCTTCCACCTCTCCCTCTAAAGCCTCATTGTTCATTCCTTCTAGGTTGGACTCTAATTGGTTCATCACATTTCTTGTCATAATCCAAATCATCATCAAAGTCATTTTGCGATTGTTGTGGCCTAAGAGGTTGTTGTTGATGCTTAATTCTAGCTTGTGAAAGTGGACCTTGTCTTGGTACTTGATTGTTAGCAACTTGTGATCGATTAATTAGCTTTGCAATGTGTAGTGCAGTAGGAGTAGAACTATTTTGTTGTATTGCACTGGTTCCCACATCTTGGTTAGCACTAGGTAACTATTGGTTAAGAAGGTTGTCATGAGACTTGACTATTTGTTCCATGTTATCAATTTTCTTAATCAAAACTTGTAAAGCCTCCAAAATAGTCTCATCGGAGACTCTCTCTCTTGGAGTTGTAGTATCTCCAATATTCGAAGACATAATACCTACACATTAAGAAAACAAGTTAAAGTAAAAGGACATCTCCGATTCACACCCTTAGTATATCCCTCAAAGATTGCACTCAAATTTTACCACTCGCGCATCACTCTTGTGCAAATGCCTTTTAGGCATACACTCTAAGAAACTCACAACTCAAGCCTTTATCCACTCTTGTATGAATATTCAAAGTTGATATCAAACTCAATCGAGGCACTTCCAAGTGGTTCTTCAAACTTCGGGGCGAGAATGGAATTTATGTGGCTCAACGAAGAAGCTAAATTAACTAACGGACAATGGAAATAGGAAATTAACAATGTAATCCAAAAAAAAAAAAGCGCGAAATAATTGGCACGAAATGAAAAATATGGACGCAACAACTAAATTATCAAAGTAGGACTAATTACTAATGTTAACTAGATAAGAATAATCAAAGAAAATAACTAGGAATAAGAAGAACACAAAGACACTCAAATTGTGCAAGTGAAAAATTCGGCTCCACGATCTACTTTCGTGGCTACCATTGGTGTTGGTCTGGAGCCATCAGCTCCACGATCTGCGATGGGGCCACGATTAATGCTGAGTAGGGGAAGTTCATGGAGATGATTTGATTTTGGATCCACATTTTCTGAGTAATATTCAACTTATGTCCGACTTCATGAACAAGTTCGGCTCCACGAGTTTAAAATTTCTGCAATTTTTTTACCTCGATTTTGGTTCTCGAACCCGATCAAATAACTTTCAAATATTCCCAAACTTCAAATTTCACTTGGGAATCACCTGAGGATCAAACCCCAATGGTTTTAACATCAAATTCATGAATCACATAAATTTAAATGGATCAATTGTACTTTTTTTTATGAACCCACTTATGAACATGATGTAGTTGAAGAACAAGAAACTTTCTGATTTCACTTGTAATCACTCAAATGACTTCAAACCAACTTTATTTGATGTATTTTCACATATAGAACAAACCCCAATCAATTTCAAACATCAATATGCATCAAGATCCAAGAAATCAAGATTTAACTCAAGAAAACGAAGAACTTATTTTTTTGGATTTTTGATTTTTTTTTTTTTGGGGGATTTTCAAATAAAATCAAATACTTAGCTAGTGTATGTAGAAACAAATACCAATCCAAGCACTGATATCGAATGATACGAACCCGGAAGTAAAATAACAAGAACATAAATGAAAGGTAGATAGATAGAGACTTAGTAGAGAACCAACTAAGAAAATTAAAAGAGCATTTGAAATAAATAAATACCCAATCAATTTAATACTTAAATGACCCAAAACTACAGGAACAACCCTCAAAGGGAAGCAATCCCCTTAGTTCATCTTAACAAGTAATTAACCAACATAGGAATATATCATCAACACTCTAAATGAGTTTTCATTCGCAATAGCAAAATAAGCTAAGTCTAAAATGAGAGCCTTAAGGCTAATTATACTAGGGAGCTAAGTATTACAAGTATAGCCACCAAATATAATGTAGTCTTTAATTATTGGATAAATTGCACATGCAGCCACCCCGTTATGAAAGTAGCATAGAATTAGAATCTAAAGTGCTCGATGGCTATCTGGATTGTATCAGAAAGGGACACACAACGTGATTATTTCCTTTCTATAAAATATTGTACACAAATTATTGAAATTAGATTAATTGAACGTTGGTTTCTCTCAAAACTACATTAGAGGGATGCTTATGACTAAAACAAACTCAAGGCTTTAATCATAGAGAGTTGTTCTGTCACGACCCAAAATCTGCTATAGGCCGTGATGGCACCTAACTCCACCGTCAGGCAAGCTAAATCAACTTAGTTACTCATTTTATTATTTTCGAAATCATGAATCCCCTTAAATAAGTAGAGAAAAACCTGGTACTCGTAGAAAACCCATAATTTTATTTTTCAATCTCCGTATAAAATATAAATCACAAGGTGAATTGGTAATAATTACGTAAACTACAATAATGAACATCCAGTAGGAACTCTAAAAATCCGGTATTTCAAGTGCATGAGCATCTACTGAGGAGTACAATAATAATACACCATCTGTCTGGAATACAAGATAGACAGGAGAATATAAATAACTCTGATGGAGACTCTGTATGCTGCGGATCGTAACATGGAATGTAGCTCACCGTAAAGTCCTTGCAACAGCCGGCCCTTTGCATCCAAAATACCATCAAACATATATATATATATATACCTACACAATAAGTGCAGCAAGTGTAGCATGAATACGTAAATTAACGCGTACCCAGTAAGTATCTAGCCTAACCCCGGGGAAGTAGTGACGAGGGGTTGATATCGACACTTACTAGTGGTCTAATAACTCAAATATAGTAGGAATTAAACAAACTATACCATAGGGTAATAAATAGTATAAACAAATATAGTTACGTGGTATGATCCGACTCTGAACACTAAACTAAAGCTCTCAATTATCAGTTACCTCCTAAACCGGAGTATATATGAAATGGACCTCACCAGATAGGTTGTCACAACTCAAATCAGGAAAACACACGGGTACGCTGGTTTCTTGTCAAATATTACGCACGACGCTGCCGAGGCGAACGGTCCGATCCCATAAGAGTGTTTTATAGAAATGCCGAGGCGTACGGTCCGATCCCATAATAATGTGTACACTGCCGAGGGTCGAACGGCATGAACCATAGATGCATCTATTATACTACCGAGGCGAACGGCCTGCTCCCATTAGTAAGAAGCTTTAACGGGTCCTTGGCCCCACTCACGAATATACGTGTGAGTTACCAAAATGAAGAAAAGCTTTGCAATGAGTACGCACAACGCGGGAGAAATTCATAAGGGAAGCACATTATTCTGCGGATTATCAAGTAGCTTGTCACATCTCTACAATAGCGAGTCTATCACTCTATGCAAGTCTAGCCTCAAGTCGTGTCGTGAAACAAAGGAATTAAACGAGCAAAGATAACTCAAATAGTACAATTATAGCATGGCGTGAACCTAAGTCTACCCGGACCGGATCAGGAATTCTAGCACACGCACGGACACCCGTCACCTCATACGTGCATAGCTCCCACAACATGTGGCACATAAAAATATAACACCTACGGGGTAAATTCCCCCTCACAGGGTTAGATAGGAGACTTACCTCGCTCCGAAGTTCCATAATCGACTCCAACGCCACTCTAACGCCTCAAACCGAAGCACGTCGCTCCAAAACTAGTCAAACAATGTGTAACCCAATAAAAACATACTCTAATACACATAATAAATTAATTTATAACAATTTCGACCTCCGCTCAAAAAGTGAATAAGGTCAACCCTCGGGGCCCACGTTCCTGGATTTCGAAAAAATTTTAAGATAAACTTTACCCATATAATTGCGAACTCATATAGATGATTTATTTCCAATTCCATGTCTAATTTCGTGGTCAAAATTCAAAAATACTAAATTCTAAGTTTCTTACCAAAATTCTTCGATCTCCATAAATTTTCATTCTTAAATCCACATATAAACCATATATTTAGCTGTCAACAAGTGGGAAATTACTTACCTTGTATTGCATGATGAAAACCCCCTCAAAATAGCTCCCCAAATTCAAGAGAAAAATGAGAGAAGTGAGAGCTAAGTCTTGATTTAAAAGCACCACTGCCCAGTGATTTTCGCACTAGCGGACCAGTAGCCGCACTTGCGGACAAATCCATCACATGTGCGGTTCGCCCTAAGCCCAGGCAAATCCGCTTCTGCAGACCAAGTTCCGCTCCTACGCGATCGCTTCTGCGGTCCAACATTCGCTCCTGCGCACTCGCACATGCGGAGCCCTTCCGCTTCTGTGACTCCAGTCTTGCCCAGTTCCTTCCGCTTCTACGATCACTTCTCCGCATGTGCGACTTTGCAGGTGCGGAATTTTCCTCGCACCTGAGCTCTCAAGTCCCTTCCACCAAAATCACACCTGCGATGGCCCCTATGCACCTACATGACCGCACCTGCGGCCACTCCTTCCGCAGGTGCGATGAAACCAAACTTCAGCAGCAACAGCATGTCCTCAATTACAAGTTTCAATCAATCCGTTTCAAACCCGACGCCCTCGGGATCCCATGCAAATGTACCAACACAACCCAAAACACAATACGGACTTAGTCAAAGCCTCAAATCACGCCAAACAATATCAAAACTAAGAATCGACGATCAAAACCCTTTCTTTAAACTTTCAAAACTTCCAACTTCGACGAACGTGTCCGAATCATACTTAAACATTCCACAATGATGCTAAAGTTTGAGTGCAAGTCAAAAATTATAATACGAACCTATTCCAAGGCTAGGAACCCCAAACGGACATCGATATCACCAAAGTCTACCTCAAACCAAACTTAGGAAATTCTAAAACCTTCAAATGCCAACTTTCCACAATAAGCGCTGAAATGCTCCCGAGTGACCCGATACTCAACTCGAACATACGCCCAAGTCCGAAATTATCATACGAACCTATTGGAACCTTCAAATCCCGATTCTAAGGTCATTTACTCAAAATTCAAACCTTAGTCAATTCTTCCAGCTTAAAGCTTCCGAAATTAGAATTTTCCATCCGAATCAACTCTGAACTTCCCGAAATTCAACCCCGATCACGCGTACAAGTCATAATACATGAAGTGAAGCTACTCAAGGCCTCAAACTGCCGAACGACGTGCTAGAGCTCAAAACAATCAGTCGGGTCGTTACATTATCCCCCACTTAAACATACATTTGTCCTCGAACATGCCAAGAACTGTTCTAGAGTTGTCCAAAATCACTATTTAACACCTCGTGCACCTACTCGTGCCACCACAACCCATGTGAGCACCTTAGCTCGAGCCAGATTGAAGATCCTTCCTTTTATTTAGGCAACGGGCCTTAGAACCGAATTCCAACATTCGGAAGTCTCTACATGACCTGATTCTAACATACAAACACTGTGTTAATCTCCACACGATGAACCCTTACATGACCATGCACCCATATTGACATCACACAATGCACTGCATAACTCATTTGCCCGTGATAACCTTCTCCAAGCACAACAGCTGCAAATTCATTGACCCGATGCCCGTAGTATACCTCATAACACATATAAGCCCGGTCTCAACTCCCACAATACTGCAACGATGAAAGAGATGTGCAGGAACTCATAATCACCCGTCAAATCAATAACTCGCGGAGTTTCTCTGCTTGACAAGAATCATTACCTCATTCTGAACTGGATATTGACATTCTCTCTTTAATATACCTTAGCTAAATCTGACCGCACCGATTTCAGGTCCAATAACCTCATCTCACCCAGTACAAGATGCTCCGACAATAAGTCACCTCAAGCACTGACCAAGATCTCATATGACACCATCACTGCGCCGACAAGCTACAACTTGAATATGACACATAAGGAGGAACAAACTCTGGAAAAAGAACTACCCAGCCCGCATAATGAATGAAACGGTCGAACAGATGCTATGAACCCTTATCAGAGAATGAGAAACAAAATACACAAGAATAGATATAGGGAAACGTACTCAACATCTCAGTGTTGCAGCGTGCAACCCTATCTACATATGATACCGTTGTAGCGTGCAACCCGATCCAAACAACATACCTGTGGCGGCGTGCCACCCGATCCACACATAACAATAAATAAGGAAATACCCATCAAGACATAATTCTTATACCTACGAAATATGCGAATATCGACCACAAGCACACCAAGTGCAAAATATAACCCTGGGGAGACGGATAGCACCATACGCTACAAAAACCCAAGCATGACTAAGGTGTGATAAATGACTTGTATCTCGAGAGCCATCATGCTCATATAACACCACAAGCTACACGAGATCACAACACATGTGCGAAAAATCACGTTGTCTCACAACCCACATGGCACAATAGAATATTACATGGAATAGCTGACGGCAGGAATAACATCCCATGCCTGAAGACTCCTCCGTAAGAAATGCTATGCCAAATGAACACATCCGATATGATATAAATCTACTAGCGGACCTCAAGCTGATTCTGCTTATCCCATATTGGGTTAATAAACTTTCAAGGATCCACAATAACCCTATTCATGATACATAAGGACGGCTGTCAAATTAGGAACAAACTCACACAGTCCACAACCAAAGGAATAGAGCGTCTCTCAGCCATAAGCTCTCACATTAGCAATAGTACCATAATCTCCATACTTGGTTTCAATTTTTAACAATCAAGTGACTAACATGTTACACTTATACGGTCTTCCCGTGGGTTATACTCTCACGACCTTCTGCACCAGGTAGCAAAGTCTGCACATCCACACCTCCAACCGCACAAATTCTGTAAAGCAAATCACGAATCCACAAATCAATACACAAAGCCTCTTACATAGGACACCGTTCTCAGGTGACACTAAAGAAAATGCCAACTTACTCTGAACATCTGAATTCTTCCCTGCTCATCTGAGCTCATGACAGTCTTATCAACACCGAGCCGCAATGCTGATCCTCAACTTCCAATTCCCATGCCACTCACTGCACCTATCATGCCGCAACGCAAAAGTACAAGAATTCATCATAAGCCCTGAACTACTAGCAGAGTAAACACCTCATTGGCTAGAAGCCTTTCACTTAACTCATTGCAGAAGAACCATTCCAACATGCAACTAAATTCCCATAATCGCAGAAAATACAAAAATCTCGAGTTGTGGTCGAAATCGCCATAACTCTTTCGGGATCCATTTACACATAACAAGGCCATTTGAATTAAATACCTCCCAAATCAATCAAATTATAGTGGCTGTCAAACCGCACGTACAACCACAAACCACCGGTTACGAAGGAACTGATCGTTGCCACAATCATGCTGATTCAAACCATTACTAACCGACCCAACTTCTTCCAATTTACTCTTGACTTGACTTAGAGATAATAATAGCTCCATTCAAAAACATAACGAACTCAGCACTCATCCTGAGTGACCCAAATCACGAGATCACATCGTCTAAATACCCATGAACCATCTCATACCCTTGAATACTACCCTGCAGACCCGATGATAACATAGAATCCCAATTATTCTTCACACTCTGCTGCAAACTCTTGGTCTTCAGCTATACAACAAACCCAAAATCCTTAGACACCATGCTTACACCCTTGAACCCATTAGAACCACTGTTGAGAGTCACCCACTCTGACTTGGTTAAAACCAAACTCTAGTGTGCTGTTAGCACATGAACAATCCCAAGGAAGCAACCGAATAAATTCTTTTCCCTGTACATCACATCCACAAGAAGCATAAACTCTGAGTCTTCCCATAACTTGCACATGAATCGATAATGCAAAGTATAGCACATGTTCATCAAGTTCTTTTCTCCAATTACCCCTGATGTTTTCTTTTCTTAGTCATAAATGATCCACCAATGCACCGACAACTAAAAACTGCAAGAGCAGACAACCACACGATCCAATCACATATGGTACCATCACATAAATGTAGAACCCATAAAGATTCCTCCTTCTCAATTACCATGATCTCGCACCGTCAACCCGCCAAATTTCTCCTAGTCTCTTGTTAAACCTTTCATGAACATTCCGAATTTATCAGTCACAATCGCATACTCGACCTCCTGCTGGGTAGTAAGTAAAACTCTTCGTAGAAACTTCATCAAAATCACGCAACCGCTAACCTGTTCGCAGGAGATAGCCCACCTGTGGAATTCCAAGCCGACATCTTCCAATGACGCTGCACAAGGTACAACTACCATGAAATCAGTAAACCTTTCTGAGCCCATGCTCGCCCGCCAACTGTAAGAGTCTGTTCTTTCCCCATAGACATCAACTGAAAGTCTGACAATACATTCCAAAATCGAAGTCACTTTGCGTCACAAAAACGATAATCAAGTTTTCACACCCCTCTTCATTCTCTGCCATATTCGATCTTTCTCAATACAGTAGCCACCATCCCAAATAAAATTTGTAGAACTAGTCACTGCCACCATGATTCCGAATTGCTCTAAACTTTCCTCAAAGCATGTGGCTATCTTACCACAGAATCCATATGCTACGCTGCCACTCCCACTTCGGTTAAACCATCTCCTTTAATCAACTTCTCGATCTCTGCTTTTCATACTTGACCTACTAGCAATTCAATCACCGCGAGACACATCCCACCATGTCCTTCCTCCTCCTTTGCTGCCAAAATTCTACCTCTAATCATAATCCATTTGTAGCATCCGAACGGATAAATCACCACCAAATCTAAGCCTCCCCGAAGATCATCTTTCTTGAGACGTCAACATTAGAAACACCAATTCAATTCTAAAACCGCTACACATCGCCATCTCTGACAACCACTTCTCAGGTACCATTTCACAACACCCTGCCCCAAAGGAAAATCAAAGAAGACCACAACACCGACGAGCCTTAATGCGTTCAAACAAGGACGACGCCACCATATCACGAATGAGAATTTCTCTACACTCGAAATATCAAGTCTCATTACTCCATCAAACAAAGCCTGAACACCCATAGTCCGATTGTCTTTCCTCCATTGGAATTAAATTTTGAACCTCTAAGCCATGAACTGAGAAATCCTCCTTTCGACTCATTCGTTGCTGTGAGCCAATAATGAGTAACCTATCATTCACAACAACACAGCACGATAACAACCCACGAACGTCATAACAATCTGTGCATAACCTCCAACCATAGGAAATACTGATACAGGACTGAAACAACATAACACCCTTCCACAAAGCGACGATAAAAATCGGACTGAATACGCAAGGAGAAACATCTTGCACCACGTCTGCAGTACCACTACAACTCCTCAATGTCCAATTGATAACAAGCGCTCCACATCGCATAAGATTGAGTAGGAAGGAAATGAAGGCATAAGCTCCAATAGAATCAAACATGAAGAGAAATCAAGAAGGGAAGTGCTCCTAATAGCCTTGTAGCTTCTCGAAGATAAGTACAGACGTCTCCGTACCGATCCGCAAGACTCTACTAGACTTGCTCATGACACGTGAGACCCAAGTGAACCTACAACGCTGATACCAAGCTATCACGACCCAAAATCTGCTATAGGTCGTGATAGCACCTAATGCCGCTGTCAGGCAAGCCAAATCAACTTAGTTACTAATTTTATTATTTTTCAAATCATGAATCCCCTTAAATAAGTAGAGTAAAACCTAGCACTCGTGAAAACCGTGATTTAATTTTCCAACCTTCGTGTAAAATATAAATTACAGGGTGAAATGGTAATAATTACGTGGACTACAATAATGAACATCTAGTAGGAACCCCCAAAACTCGGTGTCACAAGTGCATGAGCATCTACTGAGGAGTACAATAATAATACAACATCTATCCAGAATACAAGATAGACAGGTAATATAATTAACTCTAATGGAGACTCTGTATGTTGCGGCTGTAACATGGAATGCAACTCACTGTAAAGTTCTTGCAACAGCCACACCTTTGTGCCCAAAATACCACCAAACATATAATATACCTGCACAATAAGTGCAGCAAGTGTAGCATGGGTACGTAAATCAACGCGTACCCAGTAAATATCTAGCCTAACCTCAAAGAAGTAGTGACGAGGGATCGACATCGACACTTACTAGTGGTCTAATAACTAAAATACAGTAGATATGAAATGGACCTCACCAGATAGGTCGTCACAACTCAAATCAGGAAAACACACGGTTACATTGGTTTCTTCTCAAATATTACACACGACACTGCTGAGGAGAACAATCCGATCCCATAAGAGTATTTTATTAAAATGTCGAGGCGTACGGTCCGATCCCATAATAATGTGCACACTGCTGAGGGTCTAACGGTATGAACCATAGATGCATCTATTATACTATCAAGGTGAACGGCCCCCTCCCATTAGAATAAGAAGCTTTAACGGGTCCTTGACCCCACTCACGAATATACGTATGAGTTACGAAATTTAAGAAAAGCTTTACAAAGAGTACACACAACGCGGGAGAAAATCATAAGTGAAGTACAAATTATTCCGCGGATTATCAAGTAGCTCGTCATATCTCTACAATAGCGAGTCTACCACTCTATGCAAGTCTAGTCTTAATTCGTAATGCCAAACAAAGGAATTAAACGAGCAAAGATAACTCAAATGGTACAATTATAGCACGGCGTGAACCTAAGTCTACCCAGACCTAATCAGGAATTCTAGCATACTCACCGACACCCGTCACCTCATATGTGCGTAGCTCCTACAACATGTAGCACATAAGAATATAACACCTACGGGGTAAATTCCCCCTCACGGGGTTTAAACAGAGACTTACCTCGCTCCGAAGTTCCATAACCGGCTCCAACACCACTCTAACACCTCAAACCGAAGCGCGTCGCTCCAAAACTAGTCAAATAATGTGCAAATCAATACAAATATACTCTAATACTCATAATAAATCAATTTGTAATAATTCCCAACTCCGCTCAAAAAGTCAATAAAGTCAACCCCCGGGCCCACGTGCCCGGATTCCAAAAGTTTTCGAAGATAAACTTTACCTATAATATTGTGAACTCAAATATATGATTTGTTCCCAATTCCATGTCTAATTTCGTGGTCAAAATCCAAACATACCAAATTCTAGGTTTCTTACCAAAATTTCACAATGTCCATAAATTTCCATCCTTAAATCCACATATAAACCATATATTTAGCTTTCAACAAGTGGGAAATTACGTACCTTGTATTGCATGATGAAAACCCCCTCAAAATACCTCTCCAAATTCGGCCACCCAAGAGAAAAATGAGAGAAATGAGAGTTAAATCTCAATTTAAAAGCACCACTGCCTAGGGACTTTCACACCAGCGGACCACTAGCCGCACCTGCGGTTCTACACCTGCGGACAAATCCATCACAGGTGCAGTTCTCCCTAAGCCCAGGCAAATCTGCTTCTGCGGACCAAAGTCCACTCCTTCGCGACCGCTTCTGCGGTCTGACCTTTGCTCCTGCACACTCGCACATGCGGAGCCCTTCCGCTTCTGCGACTCTAGTCTTGCCCAGCTCTTTCCGCTTCTGTGATCACTTCTCCGCATCTCCGACTTCGCAGGTGCGGAATTTTCCTCGCACATGCGCTTCCGGGTCCCTTCCACCAAAATCGCACCTGTGATGGCCCCTACGTACCTGCGTGACCGCACCTACGGCCACTCCTTCCGCAGGTGTGATGACACCAGACTTCAGCAACAACAACATGTCCTCAATTCCAAGTTTCAATCCGTTTCAAACCCGAGGCCCCCGAGACCCCATCCAAACGTACCAACACAACTAAAAACACAATATGGACTTAGTCGAAGCCTCAGATCACGCCAAACAACATCAAAACTACGAATCGAAAATCAAAACCCTTTCTTTAAACTTTCAAACATTCCAACTTCGATGAACGCGTTATACTTAAACATTCTGGAATAGCGCCAAATTTTGCGTGCAAGTCACAAATCACGATACGAACCTAGTCCAAGGCTCGGAAACCCAAACGGACATCGATATCACCAAAGTCCACCTCAAACCAAACTTAGGAAATTCTAAAACCTTCAAAATGCCAACTTTTCATAATAAGCGCTAAAATGCTCCGGGCGTCCCGATACTCAACCCGAACATATGCCCAATTCTGAAATCATCATATGAACATATTGGAACCTTCAAATCCCGATTCCGAGGTCATTTACTCAAAAGCCAAACCTTAGTCAATTCTTCCAGCTTAAAGCTTCCGAAATTAGAATTTTCCATCCAAATCAACTCTGAACTTCCTGAAATTCAACCCTGATCACGCGTACAAGTCATAATACATGAAGAGAAGCTACTCAAAGCCTCAAATCGTCAAACGATATGCTAAAGCTCAATACGACCGGTTGGATCATTACATATTCTACCTCTTGAATTAATAGAGTTTGAATGCAGTAATCTATTTGTAAGCAGCTATAATTAAGAGTGAGAAGATCTGTGCATCTAAAGGTAATGTGTACAGTAGCCGAGAACCATTTTAAACTCGTATGAAAATCTTGGAATCAACGAAGGATAGATAATTCTCTATGCTCGCGTGAATCCTGCTGCTAAGATTTTTTTTGGTTTTTTTTCTTAGGAAAAAGTTCAAATATACCTATGTACTATCGAAAAATTTAAAAATACCTTTCGCTATACTATTTGATTATTTCAAACATTATTATTATTTATTTATATTTATGCTATATTAAAAGTGGAAAGCCCTTAATTTCCTTTTAAATAATTAATTTAATTTTTCACTTGAAAGTGACGCTTCAAAGGTGACTTTAAAAGCCATCGTTTGGATACTTGTCTTCTTGTCCAAGGTTCCTATTTCTAATAATAACAAAAGATGGCAAATGAAATATTCTTTACGGCGACTCACATATTATTCAAGGAACAATGAAGACTTGATTAGGTACTTTTATTGACATGTACACGAAATTAAGTTATTGATGGCTTTCATTGTTCAAAGAAGCAAATCACTGCAGAGACATTAAAATAATATCCTAAAAGGGACAAAAAGATTTTCATGAATGTCTATTATATTATGCCGAGGCAATAGTAATATGAGGCAATGAGATTTTCAACG
Source organism: Nicotiana obtusifolia (assembly GCA_002018475.1). Taxonomy (NCBI): domain Eukaryota; kingdom Viridiplantae; phylum Streptophyta; class Magnoliopsida; order Solanales; family Solanaceae; genus Nicotiana; species Nicotiana obtusifolia. Next base: position 11,714 of record MCJB01039109.1, on the reverse strand, counting down.
TGCCAATTGTAACATAGAGAATTTTGAAGGTGAGATGCATTTAAAATGTTTTTTTCTATTTCATAAAAAAAAAAGTTATTTATTTGTTTAGATATACACAACATTTTAGTATTTCTTAAGGCTTGAAGTTTGTGATATGGAGAATGACTACTTTATTTAATACTTTCTGATGCTATGAAATATTATTAGATTATAATGTCAAAGAGATATTCAATCAACCTCTGAGAAGATTATAACATTATTTATTTATAATTTTAGTATATTTATAGTTTAAAATTACTTTAATCAAATAAAGACAAATTGATCAATAAGTTTTTTTTTCCTCCAAAATATAGGAATGCTTTTAGAGACGTCCCCTCAAATTTGACTACATAAACTAATCTTTCTTGTGATTTACAATATTATGTCTATCTTTCTTTTTTAGTTTCTTTGTAATAATTCTTTTAACCCAATTATTATAAATTTTAAAAATTATGATATTACAAAGCATCTTTTCTAAAACTTTAAATTTGAAAAAGACACAATCAGTAATAACACAAGAATCAAGATATTAATGGGTTCGTGGTTACTTGAAATAAGTAGAAGATTCTTTTTGTCGAAGAATAAAGGTGAACGAATAACAGTGAAATATTGGTTCTGAAAAACATAAAAAATAGCACAATAGTGGTTAACGCTGGTGGGAGATGATAGATATTTTTAATTAATTGAGGTGAGCGTAAACTGACCCGGGCACCATAATTATTAATAAAATAGTGGTCAACTCTAGCAAATACAGTAGCGAACCAATTATAACTGGTAAATAGAGTTGCCCAAACACTATAGAAGATACGTAAATAAAAAATAGAGTGGATAAAGCTTGAATTGCCTTACGCTATCATGATATGACATTGCTCGAAAACATAAAAGTCATAACGGTGAAGGCAACGATGCTAGAAAGAAAACTTAACCATCTCCAAAATAATTAGACCAATGATGGTTGACTAAAAAGAGAATTTTCGTATCAGATATTTATAAAATTAAATAAAAATATTTAAAAAGAAAATTTGTCAAATCATAATTTTAAAATAAAAATAAATAAGGTAAAAAAAAATTATAACATAAGAGAGAAAAGTGTGATATGGTAAACTAGAAGGGATATTTTGCAAGCCAAACGTAAGAAGGTCTCTGAAACTATCTCAAAAGTATTAATTAATTTCTATCATATGAATTGTATTTTAATGCTGCGGAGGAAAAATTTAAGTACTATCACAAAGTGATGTTGAGTAAAAATTAAATTCAATTTTCTTATCAATTTACGGAATGTAACTTCAATTTAAACCTGAAAACCCATACTTTTATATACAAAATTACTTCAATTATTTTTTTTAGCCTTTTTTCCATTAAGGGGGGCTTTTGAAGAGGGGAACATCCTAATGGATGAATATGAGCATATTCTGCATCTCATATTAGATCCCTAAAAAACAAAAGAAAAAGCTATAGTGATCCATGAACTTGAAAATAATGATGCAATCGCATTCGGGGAAGAAGATAAATTTGCAACGACACAAGAAAGAGGACAAAAAGAATAATTTTTTTTTAAAATAAAACCACCATCGGTGGGGGTTTAGGCCTTTTTCCCAACCTTGGGTATCATAACCAAGCACGTATGACTTAAAGATCTTGGCATAGGGGTACCTGCAAAAAAAAATCAAGGACCATTCATAAAAGATCATTTTTGATAATTTCCCAACATGTCTGGTAAATTTTCCAGATACACCATCTGGTCCAGGTGCACTTTGAGTAGACATGGAAAATACTATGTCATTCACTTCTTCCATTGTAGGTGGAGCAATTAGTCTTCTGTTCTCATCATCATCAATGATCTTAGGAATGTATCTCAAAATGGATAAGTCCTTCTGAATGTTCTGCTTAGTAAATTGTTTCTCAAAGAAGTGGATGGCTTCTTGTGCTATGTTATCATCTCCCTCAATCCTCTTTCCTTATCTTGTGAGAGTAAGTCAGTCTCTTCTTTTTTCCATTGACTACCGAATGAAAGAATTTAGAATTAGTTTCTCCTTCCACAAACCATCTTATACAGACTTCTGCTACCAAAAATTTTCTTCCTTCTTGTAAGCTCTGATAAGTTCTGCATTGGCGAAGTTGAGTGCAGCCCTGTTGTCTACTGAATTATCCATGATAGACTTATCTTCTAGATCCGCACCCTTCTCTTCCAGATATTTTGTATTGGCAAAGATATTACCAACAGAGTGTCTGGACCATTCAGATATTTTTACAAGTATTTTTGAGTTTCAAATGAAACTTCCATAGTGGGGATCCTTGAAATTCAACATTCCAGGCTTGTTCAACTATATTCATGAATTCAGCTTCCTCGGTCCAGAAGTCAAGGAACCTGAAATATTTGATAGGACTTCTGGTATTATTCATAGCTGTGATAAGAAGGGGAGAGTGATCCGACCCTGTTCTAATCAAGCAAGCAATATTGGTAGAGTCAAAAAAATTCATCCAATCATGATTAACAAGAACTCTATAGAGTCTTTGCCAGACTCTTCTGTCTGCGCTCCATCCGTTACACCAAGTGAATGGTGATCCAGTATACCCGGCATCAACTAGCTCACAGTCCATAATGCATTGAATAAAAGATAAGCTTTTTGACATTCTGTGATGGGTACCTCCCTGCTTTTCAGTAGGGTAAATAATACAATTGAAATCACCTGCAACTAACCAAGGCAAAGTATATGTATCACAGAAAATTCTTAACTTATCCCACAGATCTTCCCTTAACAGGTCATCACATTTTGCATAGGCAAAAGACAACAGTAAAGGAATTCCATTAGACTTTATGATACATGAGACCTGTTGTTCATCTTCATCAACAATCTCACAATCTAGATTTTCCTCCCACATGATCCAGATCTGGTTGTTACAGTTGGAAAATGCATGATGATAACCCAAAATTCTTTTGAATTTGTCCAGCTTAGTGGCTTTATGAAAAGGTTCACTCAAAGCAATAATTGGAAATTTATCTAAAGTAATCATTTGTTTAAGTCTCTCAAGAGCACCATTAGAATTAATGCTCCTGATATTCCAGTATATCGACTTAATCATGATAACTAATCTGAAAGTCTTTGACCCTGTGAGGCCCTTGCAGGCCTTTGATTGTTTCGTCTGCCACCTCTTCCTCTTAATGAGGTTCTGCCGCCCCTGTAATTACCTCTTCCTCTAACCTCTAGGAGATAGGTGCACAGAATTGATAATATTATCCATGGTTGAGGTTATAGTGACATCCACTAGTGACTGGGAACAAATGGCATCACCAAATTATCACCAGGATCATCACTATTGTCGTCGTCATTATCCAAACTAGCATAGTCTTCTGATGCCTTTTCCTCGTCAGCACAGTCCATCTTGTGAATTATCTTCCTCCTCGTCAAAGGATTCAGATTGTTGTGCATTCTGTAGATCATATCCTTCTTCACTGATATGTCCTTCTTCGAGATTAGTCCCTGTAATGAGCTTTAGATAGTTATTCTGAACCTCTCCAGGATCAATAACATGTTCTGTACCCATGCTTTTTTTCTGTGTGTTTATTTGATTATCAACCTCCATTGGATTTGATAATGGGACATTCTCATCGAGAGTTGCAATTTGATTCTGCTCCTTTTGAACCATATAATTGTTTGTATTCTTTGATTTTCTCTCCTTATGTTTCATGATTTCTGGTTGTTGCTCCACCAGAGATTCTTCGATCTCCTCTTCAATCTGCTTTGTTGTAGATTGCCTCTTCTTTTTATTGCTCTTTTTTCTACTTTTGTTTGGTTCTGATATGGCAGCTATATTGTTCTTGCTACTACTTCCTTGTTCATGAAATTTGGCATGAGAAGGACTTGTTCCTCCCTCTCAGATAACTTCTTTTCCTTTTCTAGGAACCTCCTCCATCACCTTCAAAGGTTCTGCGACTGGGGGTTCTCTAATAGGAATGACCATGTTTCTCTTGTTATTCTGCTTGGGTGCTTCATGTTGATGTTGGTTAGTCTGACTTTCTTCTCTGTTCTGTTGATAGTTAGTCAGTTGCTTCTTCTCTTTTGGTCCTTTTCTATTTGCGACAATTTGAAAGTCATCATCTTTTTTGGATTTCTTTTCTGTTTTCTCTTGTTCCTTCCTTTGTGCTTTGATCCTTTCATCCCTAATATTGTTTCTACATTGACTTTCCATATGACCTTGAAGTCTGCAGTAAAAACAATAGCTAGGAACTTTCTCATACTCAATATCAAGCCATTTTCCATCCTCGGTACCATCGAACCTATTAAAACCAAACCAAATTTGATCCAACCTTGGTTTCAGTAGGTGAATCTCCACCTTTACTTTTGCGGCATTTCCTGTGGATTTAGAGTATATTGCTTGATCAGGAGCCACATCAATTCCAACATCCTGAACCATTCTAGAAACAATATGCCATTTGAAAGATGCCAAGGTAGTTGATGGATTAGAACCCAAACAGGGACAATAGATATCTCTTCGTCTGGTTTAAAATCAGGAGTCCACTTTAGGATTTTCATAGGAGCTTCTCCAATATCCACATATTCTTTGAGCAGGATATGATTATAATCGACCTCATTGGAGAAATGAAGCTAAACATGTCTGTAGTCAAAATACACAATTTTTACATGCCCTTTTAGATGAAATTGACTGATAAAGGTCTTCCTAATCTCCTCCATAGAAGGTTTGCCTCCATAGAATTTTCCTATTACAGTCAATTTACATTCTTGAGCAAGGTTCACAAATAGTCTTGAGCAGAGAAGAAAACAGCAGGTTTACCTAAAGTGGGTACCATGCTTGATTTCCACATTTGGAGCTTCTTTGTTAAGAATCGTTAATTGAGCCTGAACTGCTGCTGCGAATGAAGGTTTCGAGGCACCCTGTTCACCAATTTTGGCACCAGAAGTTTGAGCTTTCACTGGTTGCATGTGACTTGTTATTTGGTTTTGGTGTTGGGGAGTAGAAATAGGTTGAGTAATTATGGTCTGATTTGTTCGGAGTTGTTGAGTAGTCTGCTCATCGGCTATTTGGATTTGTGGACGGATAGGTCTATCAAAATTAGAAAAAATTTTGGGTTGTGAGTGTATGGTATTTTTGTTCGAAGTTGTTGGGATGGCTTTGGTTTGGTTTTCTTCAGTGGTTGTATTTGTGGATGTTGGTATCTCGGCGGTGTTAGCGGTGGTCTTTTGGGTTTTCTGATTCAAAGTAGCCGTTGTGGTGGGTGTATTAGCCGTTGTTGCTATCTCCTTGGTCTTAGGAGTT